>JAGDQP010001341.1:0-91228 GCA_022664845.1 Lepisma saccharinum | reverse complement strand
TATATATATATATATATATATATATATATCATATTCAGCTGTTTTCTATCCACTGCTGGATGAAGGCCTCCCCCTTTTCTTTCCACATATCTCGGTCTGCTGCTATCCTCATCCATGTAGCTCCTAAGAGAACTAAACACTACCCAAGCCTGTTCATACTTAGTAAGAGCGAAAAGTTTACTGATCTTGCAGATCACATAGGACAATCAGTTGTTGTATCTAACTCTATAGTTTTATTCTGTATTGATTGAGAGGTTGAAGTATATCTGAAGTTGAAGATATTACATTTATTGCCGAGCACAACTTCTGGAAAATTAGTTCGGGAAGCAAACGAGATCTTTTTTTTTTAATAAGTAACTTTCAGCACTTCTCAATACGTTAAGGAAAAAGTAGTGAAAAATCCTGAGACAGTATGATCATTCTACGAGAATTGGAATCGATCTGAATCAACATCCACATATCGAATTTCTAAACAGTGACCCAAAACTATCCTATATCGACTGAATTTTGAATTCTACGTAGATGGATTGACATAAAACATCTTTATTCTTCGTCCATGGATTGCCACTTGCTTTTTAAGGTTTTTGCACTGTATAGACTTGACATCAAACTGATTACGAATATAGTTCAATATTTGTGGTTCCTTTTTCCTAAATCAAAGAAATTTATAGTATTTTAAGACTTATTTTCAGTGTTAAACAGAGCACAATTAGGTCCAATCAATTTCTCGAACTTAACTCAATTTCCTAACCATCAAATTTTAGTTTTACTGGAAGATTTAAAAGTAAAATGCAAGAGAGTTAGGGATCAGTCTAGGGAATAGCTTGTGACGGAAATTCCCTCGGAGATTCAAAATCCTTCTTTTCCGAAAGATTATCTTTAGCAAGTGTAATCCCTTCGTAAGTCCTGAAGGAAAACATTAATTCTTTTCTGGGAAACGATCCCCCTTCCTCCTCCCTTCAATAAGTACAAACTTCGTCCGGTAAAATTGTGTGCATTCAGCACTAAAACAAAATTGTTTCATGAGTGTAATAATTTTTGACGACAGGTAACTTTTATTACTCTGTAAAGTGTTTTCGAAACGTGTTTCATGAAGTAACGTTAAATTCATAACAAGACAGAAATATCTAATTCGTTCTCTTGAAAATACTAGGTTCAAAGTTTAAGTTTTCAGCATAGTATGTCAATGTATTTAATATGTTACTGTTCTGTAGGTGAATCATTTACAACGTTAATATCACCCGTGAAGCAAATAGAGAGAAAATTAGAACAGATCTTCATTAAATTTAAAGGACAAAATTCCAGAAAGTTCTGACGTCTCTAATATTCCGTATTTGTATCACGAAGAACTACACGAACTTTTGCGTAATGTTCTAAAATACCGTATCAAACGATACAAAAGAGGAGGCATCGCCTTCCTCTTTTACCACTTCTCCTATGAACGACACATTGCTTGAAACTTGCAATTTGCCTTAATGAAACCCGTTAGAAGCAGAAGGAACAGATTTTCAGGGCATACCCCTTCTCTCTTTCCTACTTAGTTGGGAAGCTTAGAGTGGCGAATTGCCTCTAAGGTGCAGGAACATGAACCTTCAAAGTTTCTGGCATATAACAAGTCCTTGGACGACTGACACGGGCATTCACTTTTCCCTGAGGATTTCTGAGGATGACAACGTCACTGAAACCCCATTCTCATCAGTTCCCGTACATTTTCTGTTCCCATCTTCCCCCTCTTGCTTCCTCCCCTTAGCGTGACACTATCACCTTCCCCTCCTCCCGTTTGCGAGAACCCACTATTTCTTCTCCACCCAAGAAAATAAACCAGGAGAAAAAGATGATGATGGAACGTATCCAGCATCACTATCACACACACAGCCTATCCCAGCTTACCCCACCTTATCCTATACCCATCCCGAACCACTACCAGCACCAGCAGCGCCAAAAATCTAAGGGAAACGGAAGCAGCTTAGAGATTGATGATCATAAGTCGTCTTCGTCTCTTCTTTTCTACTATGTCATTTGCAGACTGGCGTCAATAAATACGGAAGTGACGGATAGGAAAGACTCCTGTATTTTTTTTGCACATTTTTTTCTTATCTTAAAGAAGATATAAGTATAGCTATACTCATCATAGAAGAGGAAAAGAGAGCAAGAGATGGATAAGGAAAAATTGGCGTCGAAGAAAGATGGAAAAAGAGAAAAAGAAAATGTAAAATTTGAATCTGTTAATAACTAGATGACACTTTGTTGTCAACATCCAATGTAGGTATATTTTATGAAAAAACTTCCACCTTCTATATTACCTCAGTAATAAAAAGAGGTAAATTTCAGTTTTCCTTTTGCTTTTTAAAAAAGAAGGCTGTGAATTGCAATTTCATGCTTCGTCAAACATCTTGACTTGGCAGAGAAGAATTTGAGAGAAAAGAACGTAAGAAGTTTTTTTTTTTTTCATTTAGTAATTTTCTTTATTAACAGTGTCTTCTAAAGAACAGACTTCTTGCTCACCGTAGTAGTATATTCAGTATGAATGAACTGCAACTGAACTTCAGCTAAATTCATTTAAGCACAATATTAATATTCCTATGGAAACGCCAACTTTTCTACAGAATGGAAGTAAACTAGAAACGGTACATATACCGTGTAAATATATATATCAAAGGTTATCAGCTAATGAAAACAGTCTGTTACATTCTTCTCTCTCTTTCCGCTTTGTTCTATTTTTAAAAAAGAAGATGAACACAACAATAAGTTAAAAAGCAACGCTGGTAGAAAATTAATTTTTTTTTCCTCACCAGCTGGTTTGGTACTGTTTGCCGTCTAACAAAAGCTACTAAAGAAAAAAAAGAAATAATATATTAACAGTGAAAATGAAACTACCCGAAATTGCCTTTATGTCCATTTATGTTTAGCAACAAAATTCTTTTTCGCAAGAAGGACCTTTACTTGCTGAAAACCGCTTCAGAATTTTAACTCCCCCCCCCCCCCCCCTCCTTTCGTTGTTAATTTATCAAAACGTGTGACCTTTCAAGACTTTACGTTCTTTTCCTTTGAACTTCATCGTTTATTGTAATTTTCAAGATTTTATTTTTTCAACTTCTTAATATATTCAAAATTACTTGAATATATTTGGAAAGTTTAAGTAAGTAGCTCATTCCGTTCCTCTAATAGACAAGCTTTCATTTAAACTGAAAACCAAAATGTCATAATTTATTTTTCGATTACTGATCATGCGTCAAGAAGAAACATGCAAGATAACAAAGAAAAGATTTCTATTTTTTTCCTTCAAAATTCCAAAACTTAGAATTTTCTTTATCTATCAAGAAGCTATGAATTTCTGAGAGCAGAACATACTTTTGTTCTGTAGAAATCGCCTGCTAGAAATGTTTGAAAGAAACAAGTTGGGGCTGCGATTCTACTAACAATCGCAAAAGCCTCATGACTTTCTCTACACCTTATGGTTCATGAGATATATTTTTGGCATGTGCTGGCAACACTGACAACGGGGTTTCTAGGGAGTGGGAACATCCGCAGTATATTCCGATTGTGTTAAGCAATGATTATTCCAAGTTTGGTGCTGCTATGACTAATATAATGGAAGCTATTTAAAAAATAATATAATTTTATAGAAAATTGGCTGCCAACACTGGTAAGTGAGTTGCTTGGCAACGTAGACCCTCTCAGTGTTTTTACTTTGTGTAGAATAATGTTTATGCCAAGTTTGGTGCAGCTAGATCAAATTGATTGAAAGCAATTTGAACGGTTGATTTCTTAGAAGATGGACTGGCAACATTGAACCACTGCACCAATCAGGGCTGTTCCAGGTGCTCTGAGCTGGTTTAATCAAAACCTTTCCAACCTTATGCACCTCTCTGCCCCTTGTAGATAGTTCCTGAGATTTAATTTCTGGACCCTTGTGGACGGACACCAAGGGACCTAAAAGTTCTATATATTTCGTATCAAAATGCCATTATATGCAGAAACACAAAATTAGGATGTTTTAATCCAAAACTCTTCCCGACATGCAACAATTTTTGAAAAGGTTGCTAGTCTATCTCTATGAATTTATTGACATCTGAGTTTACGGATAAACCACTGTTGTATGTTTTGGAAAATAGAATATGATTTTTATGCATACTTTCTGTAATGCATGCTTACGGAGCTTGCAAGTTTCGCCGCAGTAACAAACGATCGCCATCGGGTTCTATCCTGCGCAAGATCAAGCCAGTTTCCATCACAGACACCTACTTCTCGAAAATCCCTTCTAATATTGTCCTCTCAATGTATTCTCGGTCTTCCTAACGGTCTCTTTCCTATTTTCTTCGTAACGAGCTTAGGAGTTTTTGGACTGAATAGAAACATGCGTTGCCCGATACTAAACCACTTTTTATTTCTTCCGTTACCTCGTTTTTCCTTGTTACATATTCTTCCAGCAGTTATCATAAAACGTACATTTTTATTAATCGTACTAGTTACTACTACTACTACTACTACTACAATTATTATTACTATTATTATCCGTAATAATAATAATAATAATAATAATAATAATAATAATAATAATAATAATAATAATAATAATATAAATTAGCGTCCTAGGTGGCCTAGCCTATAGTGCATGTTTCCAGTTTCGATTCCTAGCTAAAGTTTCGATTTTGACCTGCTACTTGAAGAAAGAAGTAACAGGTTGGAGTCACTAAAGTGTGATCCACGGCTACAAATTGGAATTACACTAACCCCTTAACGCTCTATTTGTAGGTAATACAGCCGTTTGACAAGGCAGGCCCTTAAGGAGTTGTCGCGCCGCCTAGTTTAGCTTTAATAATAATATTAATAATAGGAATTAGAGTCATCTTGAAAGAGAAAGATGGTAAACTTTAAAGTGTTCTACCGAGGGACCCTATCTTAGTTAGTTTAGCGTTGGCTTCGCATCGTGGGTTCGATACCAGCTACTGACTGAATATTTTCCAGGGTTTTTCTTCAGTCACACCAGGCAAACACCTTCAACTTAGGCCGTGGCCGACCCTCTTCTACATCCTTTCTTCCACCCTATCCCGACCTGAACCATAAATGCACGAAGGCATTGCGATTCAAATTCAAAGACGTTCTACACTCGTAACTACGAATAATTTCTGAATATGTAAATGCGAGCAAACAGATTTGTTTCATATATTGATTCTATTGGTTGACTTAAACTAAGTTATGAAAATTCAAAAGAAACTGTAGGCATGGCTTACCGGTTTTAACTTAGAATCTTCCAAATGAAAAGCAAAATTATTATAGAGCTTTTCTCCTTGGTTACTACTTTAATCTTTTAATAACGAAAATCATTACGTGCCTGTTAGGTTCAAATTGTTAGAGGTCTCATATATAAAAGGATAAGATCATGAAAAAAGTAAGAATCTACGTTTTCTCTGCTCTTCAAAACTCTATAAACTTTACTCAATGTCATCACTCACAGATTAAGTCCTTTACGAGGAAGCGTGTGAGAAGTAATTTTCTGGTACCGTTTCTTGACATTTTAGACGAGCTGTAAAAATGCACGTCTCACCGGAAAGCACTCGAGGACTCTCATTCGAGGTGCAAGTGTTACCAATCACTTCCACGGATTTCAAACCCTTAAGTTCCATTTGAACGACGGGAACTCACCGGAGCGAAAAACTTGATCCTACATCCACTCGAGCCAATGAGGTGCATCGAATTAATCACGTGGGAATGAAGAATAGTTTAAAGGAAGAAAGTATTTTGTCTCGTCTTCCTTTCGGTAGGGACAGAGATGACACGCTAAAAGAGATGAGTTAATTGAAACAGGAATATGTATCGATAGATTTAAATTTCTAGAAAGGAGAGAGAGATTATGAAAACACTTTTTCCTGCCCGTCTGTCTATCTACCCTTACAACATTACAAGATTGTACAAAAAAAAATGTAAGAAAAGTTTTTTTTTGATTCGCCTGTAGAAACCAAAATGGAAATAGGCGTACTTATTTGTCAAGAATCCAATCTTTCTCTTTAACTCATTTATCTATGGAGTAGGGTGGTCAAATTCTGCGCGGCGTTTAATACTGCGCATTGCAGTTTTCCTTAGTTTAGCAACACCTGCGCTACTTTACTTACTGCTTCCAAGTTGCGACAATTACTAGACACTAATCCTGAAAGAGGGAAACTACTGTGTCTCTCAGTTGTGGAGTTAACAGTTACTGAGATTTGTGTTGTGTTTCTTATTATAATTCTATCCCGATGGAAATTAGTGAAAGGTGACATACTTTGTTTAAGGAACGTTATATTATCTTATGTTTCACTATATTTGTGTTTTTGTGAGATATGCAGCTCAGACATGTGAGATTCTTGTGTCGCAACGGATATTACTGTGGCATTGTATTAATGTTTGGTAAGTGCTGTGAGTGGTTTAATTCTGCGCAAAATCAATGGGATAAATGGTTATTTTATGCTACGTGGTAAAAGAGCAGCTTATTTCAATCATCTCAATCCAGATAACGAAAAGAGAGAGAACTATTACAAGAGGTAGTTATACAGCTTCTGTTAACAATTTTGTTACGGATTTTTTTTTAAAAAAAAAAGTTATTTTAAAGACATACAAGAAAAGTTCCCTTTTAGGGAAACATTGTTTCAAAGGAATTTTTGTATGTGATTGAAAAATAAAAGAGGTACACCAACTTTTGATTCAGAATCTTTATTTGTATATTATGTTTTAAAATATAAAGAAAATAAAACCTTCTGATTAAAAAAGCTTTTCTGCCATGATGTTTGAAAAGATAAAAAAAAGTTTTTTTTTTAAATAAAAAACTTTATTTACTTTTCCTTATTTACTCTTGTATTGAAACGTGTGCAGCGTACATTGTACATCCAGAGTTAAAATATTAGGGTATGTATGGATAAAATAATGTTATGAACTGCGGCAGAATTATCCGATTAGACGTAAAATATTACACTTCTGCTTGGGTAATACTGCGCAGGCGTAAAGTTTTGTTTTTTTCATTGACCATAAAATATTGACCAGTCAATTTATGCCTTAAATAGTAGACAATTTCTGTGAAGAAAATTTCATTTCGGATTCATCAAAGCAAGATATCATGATCTTTCTCTTAATGGCGCAGAATTCAACCACCCTCCTATAATACTCTTTTCACAAAAACTCTGTTATTTAATACCGTTTGATCTCCGGAAACAAATTGATAGTCCTTCTAACTTACTATCAATAGTTACATAATAGTTACATCAAACTTAGAACATTTATACCACAGTATCTACAATACTCAGCCCTTTTCATATATTTACAATTATTTTAAAATGTGTTGACGATTAAAAATTTAAATCTTTCTTATTAAAGTCCAAGTTTGTTCAAATTAGTTGCAGATATCGAGGTACTTAGAAGTAAGTTTTAAAGGTTCCGTTTGAGATACCAAATGGCAACCATCTATTCGAGAAATCGTATTGAAAGTAATGTCAAAGTCAATGTTCGAAGGCAAAAATAGCCAACCCACGCTCTTCGTCTTCTTAAATCCGCTTTTTTTTTTATTATTATTATTACAGTGCAAGCGCCATGTTGACAGCAAATATTTAAGACGATGTGATTCAAGGGTAATAATACGTATTTTGGGCTTAGGTTAAAGTTGACTTTGCCTCTTGTCTCTAACAGTAGCGCCACATGAATGTTGGGAAGATACTTTGAACTTAGGTCACTGCTGAATAATGGTGAAATTTGCCAATGGTGAAAGCTAATTTCATAATTAAATTATAGTCTCATTAGTTTGGCAAAGTAACCAATGTGATTATTGGCAGGATAAGGCATTTTCGCGCTTCAAATCTCCATCTGATTTCTGACAAAATATTTATAAAAACGGAGCGCCCAAAGGAATTAAGACAAATAGTACAAAATGAATAGATGCATTCGGGTTGTTACGTGTCGTATAGTGGCACCTTTTCATAGTAAAATTTAATTTTCAATGAAGAATATCCAACACATGGCTTACCATGTTCATTATCGGCCTCTATCAAGCAATGCAATCTAGTACTGCAAGTACATGGCCTGAAGGAGAAAATTGGTGCGCTTTTTAAGAAAAATATACATTAATTTGTGCTGAAGTAAAGATATGATTCACAAAGAATGAATCGTATTTTAAGCAATGAATTTAATATGTTTCTGACCTTCCCCAATATTTTCTATGAATTCTGCATACAGGAATAAGTTGGTATTAACAAGGGCGTTTAATATTAAATCAACATAGAGTTCTAAACTAATTCCATGAGTAAATAACGAGTAGATAGATAGGGGTCGAAAAATGTTTGGCAGGAAGCTAAAGAAAGAGAAACATATATACGAGTAGCAACTGTTCTTAAAAATTCCGTTACATTCGTCAACACATGTTAAGTTACTGATGCAGAAAACTCATTTTTGTGGCATCATCTTCAACTATACTTTTAAAGGAAACTCGATTGCATGATAAAGTGAATTAAGGCCGGACAATGCCATCTGCCCTGTTTGGTGGAGACTAATGCAGAAAACATAAACAATAGCGTTTGTAGACAAGGGTGGAATTTCTTTGAAAACTAATGGATGTCTGCTTTAGCAGGATACTATGTTAACAACGAAATGTTATGAAGGATATACGCCTGGCTTGTTACACCCGAAAGAAGAAAAAAAACAGCTGTACCTTGGCAGACAGAAGAAGGGTTTTCACTTCGTAGATCACCGCGTGCCACACCGGAAATGACGAACTGTGCCACGCGTCAGGTAAAGTGTAAGAGTGTGTACGTATGTGTGTGTAAGTTTCCTTTGCAGTAGAGGAAAATGAAAGTCTTCATCACTGTTTAACAAGAAAGAACGAGGGAGAAAAGGCTCATGACCATAATATTTCGTGTATAGCAAGACTTGTTTCGATTATTGTGGAATGTCTCCAATAATTTCTTTTATTATTTTGGAATCATTAATTTATTAATTGCCCTGCTACTTCTAGCCATCTCAACGTCTTTGCCTCAAACAGAACAGATATTTTCTGTTTGAGTTAGTAATTAACATTAAGCCTATTTCAATTCTGACAGAAAATGTTAAGTACAGGGATTGATAGATACGATCGGAACGGGTCTATTCTATTGTGCTTGAATTACCGATCCTGTGCTATGTACACAAATATGCATAGAAATTAGTAATGGAAAAATGTTGAAGATAGAGAATTTATACAGTCTGGTAACATTGGACACATTTTTCGTGATAAGCGGAACATGTGAATAAAATAAATACGAATAGAATGGCACATCTCCTCCTTTCTTGAAGACTGTTAAAATCAGTCTGGATGGTCAGCGAGAGCAAAGTTAGAACCTGCGTCGTGTTCTAAGTATATCGATTTATATAACCAGTAACAATTAATAATCATCCACAGGGAGTTCATTAGCTTTCGTGGTTATAAACCTAGAAATGGTTTGTGGTACATTGGAAGGAAAAAGATCAATCTATTTGCTTTTAAAGATAATATTGATATAGTTAAATTCTTACTCTTTTGGGTTTCAGTAAATACATTTTGAGTTGTAAGATTCGTTGTTATTAGTCACTAATGCTCTTCTAAGGCCCGGATAATTCGGAGAGTCGTCAATATTTCTTCTGATTGTGCATATTCATATTATTCACAACATAACTTATACTTTATTATAACACAAATAAAACCATTATGCTAGAGAGTCTGTACAAAATTTATAAAAAAAACGTGTAATTGTAAAATAAAAAAAATGCATCTATGAGGTCACTGATCATACTTTGCGGAATCTTACAAAATAAAATGCATATTAGAGATACATAATACAAGTTTTAAACAATTTTCTTTTATATTTAATAATTTTAAAGCTTGTTGATTATGAAACTACAGAAACTATGCATATTATTCATAATTTTTGCTAAAGCAATACTATTTTTTGAATCACATAATTTTTAGTGGCAGGTTAAGTTCTATTTTAGCATGATATTTTATCTATGCTTTGTCATTTGCTTTCAGTTTTAACATATTTATATGCAAAGGGTAAACAATTTATAGTCAAAATTCTGTTATTGTATTAATATCAGTCCTACGTCACTGCCAATGCCAACCAAACTATGCATGGAAATTATTTAATTAAGTCCTAATCCAGATATAGAATGCATTGACCACAAGCAATCAGCCTTATAACTGACCTTACAAAAGTTATTCACTGTCAGTGCATAGGATGACCTGAGCCAAAGGTCCCTGAAGGTAGAGCGGTCAAAAATATCGATATGCCAAAATTGGTATCGGTATTTTAGAATACCGAAAATTCGGTATCACCTATACCGAAATATCGATATATCGAAATACCGAACAGTATCAACATACCTAACCCCAGTAGCACACATACGTGTTTTCAACGTTGGTTTTAGGTTCATTTAGTTGATTAACCGTTATCGTTTAAAAAAAAAAGTTTAGTTTTAAACCATATTTCAACAAAGACGTCATTGCATTAATAAGGCGTTAACACAACGTGTATTCAATACGTTATTTTCAACTATGGCATAGATTCTGCTTAATGTGTTTCTTTCTAACGTTATGTCAAAAAAAAAAAAAAAAATTAAAAACTAATTGAATGACAAACTAAATTTTATGTTCTTATGTGCACTTTGAAAACCGATTAAATTTTAAACCATATTTCAACGAAGATAGAATTGCATTGATTCTTCGTACTTGCAACTATCATTCATACTACACGGAGAAAAATTTTCCTAGGATTTAAGGACGTAACCTCCTTAAATCCGTAGGTTCCCTCCTGCAATAATGAGTTTGCGAGGATAGTATGACGGACGTAGCAAACAGCATTGCCGAGCATGTGTACTGTTAACTCCTGTTTGCTCCTGCCTGGCATGCTAATTGCAGACGCCAGTTCATGACGTCATTTTTTAATGACGTCATGAAGTTATTTGCACTCACATGCCAATACATAGCCACAGTCCTGCCTGCCTGTAGGGAAACCCAGGCTCGTAATGAGGGCTGCTCCTTACGTACTGGCCGTCCAGCTGTCGTGGTTGTAGGTTCCCTCCTGCCTGGCAGAACGGTCCGTACATCGTGTATACGAGTTACCTCCAGACTGTATAGATGTATCAGACGGAAAGAATGGATGATGCACCTGTATCGGAAGGTCATGATTTTCCATACGTTGAAATTAATAACTTCATTCTAGAGAATAATGCCCCGAGAAGTAAACTGCAAATATTCGAAATTTAAGTATTTTATTCTTTCATAAACCAGACGTTAAATCCGACTAATGTTAGTATCTGCATCGATAATCTAACTTCTTATGTTATAAACCATTCTACAATAACTGATTGCGCACATTTGGTTTTTAGATATGAGCAGTAACATAAATGCATTAAGAAATCTTTAAATTATCACATATGCTAATAATATTAATCGCGTTGCCGTTTGTGTTTGCTTTAAAACAAATCTCCCATGCACAATAATTATAGTTTTAGCTTTTGGTTATAAACAAAACTGTGCTGCCATCTCGCGAGCTACTTGTAATACACCGCAACAATTTGCAACACATTTAACATTTTGCAACGCACTTAACCTTCTCCTGCTAGACTGTGTCTCCTGCTGTACTTGCATGCAAACGTTCCCAACATTGATACAAGCAGTGTACATCATTATAGTGTTACTGCAGGCGGCTCCTGCTATTACGTAGGAAAGTACCGTCTGTAATGTATATACCGACCTCTCCTTCTTTCATTTTGGCAGGAGGTTCCATCCTGCTTGCCTGTGTTCCTATATGACGTACTTTATTCATTTTACATGTCGGCAGGATATTCCGTCCTGCCAAAAATTGTGGCATGGAGAAACAACAGGAAGACGTAGGAAACATACGTAATAAAGACTTTTTCCACTTGGCATTACTTGTAATGCACTCACCACTAATCGCCAATTTCATTGAACGTGGGTTACTTACGTATTACGTATGTTCCGTACGTATTAACGTACGCAGCCTATGTAATACTGCAAATGTTACATTTACATTATTGGGAATGTAAGCGTTTTTCTCAGTGTATGTCCTAGATTTCGTTTCACACTTGTATTTCTAATTTAATTGCTTAAAAGTTATAATTAAAAGCTAATACAATTAAATTAACTTCATTTTTCATATTCTCATTTGCATGCTAAAAACAATGAATTTTAAACTATATTTCAACTAACATTTAATTTCGTTAATAGGGCCTTAATCTATGACATAGGTTTTTCTTTACATGCGTTTTCTAAGGCGACATATTACACGTATTGAGAAATACAAATTTAATAATGCAGCGATGATCAAAGTGTACAAGAAGAAAAACTGCGCATAAGAAAGAAGGGAAGTGTTCTTTATTTTCTTCGTACATGATGGTGAACAACGCATAGCAGCTCCATTCTAGACTGCCTGTTAATACAGATACCGTAAAAGAGCAGCGAATTCGCAACGTGGATCCATGGTTGAGGGGATAAGGCGACGAGCTACCAACGATAAGTGCAGAACGTTCCTGTGTTTGAACCCCACAGCAGCAGTTGATTATTTACTTTTCGAAAATTAATACCGTATATCATGAGGAAAGCAACGGATAAAATGAAACTAAATGTGTGTATACCAATAGACAGCTTTCGTGCTTTGTTTTGGCCAACTAAACCCGTTTCTTCATCGTTTCTTTTCAATCATTATTCAACGTCGAATAAACCGTTGAACAGGCGGACATTTCGGTACATTTACAACTTTAACATAATGTTTGGGTACTAACGTTTAATCCACGTATTTTCAACATTTATGTGCTACTGGGAAACAATATCGGAATATTGAAATACTTAATTGCTCTGAAATTCTGAAAAAAATAATATTAATAAGTAATAACTTATATAGAGGAAGTAGCATGACAGAGCTTAAACCAGGTCTGGTGACCTGGCCTGACCCAGATATTCGTGATCTGGTCTAAAACTTTACCTGGTCTGAGAACTTAATGAGCTCCAGTTTCGTAATTTTCGTGCTCTGTGGGTAACACCTCCGGTCTCGGTCACCCCTCAAATACAAGGAAATAATCAAATACTCTACTTTGTCTTCAGGGTGTCGAGACCTAAATAAGGTCACCGGGTCAGGCCAGGTCCCAAGCATAGACTCGCCTCAAACCGACGTAGTGTGCTATAAGAACAATCTTTCTAGTGTTGATTGGAGAGCCATCTCAACAGCTGCAGTGTAGTAAAAAATACGTCCACGTTGGTCGAGTGGTCAGTGCTATCAGGCGTCCGTGATGTCACAGCAGTCTTGCATTGAAGCCAGCCTGGAAAAGAATCAGGTGTATGATTAAAGCGTAACAGCATGCAAAGGATGGACGGAGAGTATTAGTTAATGAAGAGGCACGTTAGGCTGGTTAGTAGAAAGAACGCAATGTAATACAGCAGCCAAAGAAGGATGACATGGAAGAGAGAAAACAAACACGCCTGTGTACGAGACATCATGTGCAAACCGATGCAAGGCAAAAAGTAAGTTTTCCATATGGTGTTACAAGCTTAAATAGTTCAATCTGTCTATTCTACACAAGAAAAAATGCGTTAACGGGCATGACGAATTCTAGCTGCGTCGTAAACGTCCAGGAGTAACTTTGTAGCTGGAATTGTGGCCTTTGCCGTCCGCAGCAATGGGAGAATGTAGTGAGTGTATGTAGCAATGCGTAGCTCAGTATGTTGTTGGAAGGAACACTTGGCAATATCATACAAAAAGAAGTTAGGGGTGTTGGAATTCATTAACGATCACAATGACGAACTGACCGAGAGGTTAGTGTGCGTACTTCGTGTCCCGGTCACGAGTTCAACTTCCGTCGGGGTCTCCTGAAAGCACTCATTCGGAGCCAACTTGACCACATATTGTAGGTCTCGTCCTTACATGCGCACCAGCTCGTACTCCCCACCATCCGACTGGATACTGCTAGTCTCTCTCATTGCTAATAAATAAGCCAAAAATGATCCTGTCTGATATGCAACCACGCATTATTTTATAAAAATGGTCATAACATTAATTCTCGTTGAAATATCTATGTGCCGGCAAGGAATTATTGTTACCTGTTGGCAACTCATCCCATTTGTGGTCCTTTCGACCCATCTTTACTTGGAAGACTTTCTGGGAATCCTCTACTTCCTTTGGGGAATCCCTTGCGCCCTGCTTGTAGCATTTTCCAATATGCATTTTTGGATAGCCCGGGTGTGACTTCCTCTAATTTACTCTCAACCGCCTACTCTCCGATTTCTCGTCTTCGCAATAATCCGCTCTGAAGTTCATTTACCCACGCTTTCGGCAGGCTGTAGCTCCGTAACGCCTCGGAATTTTTCCCCCTGTTGTCTCGGCTTTTTTTCTTTATTTTTCACTGTACTATCACCTCCCGAAGTTTGTCGGTCCGTAACCTTACCACCCTGTATAAATATTGAATACAGAAACAAGACGTTATCAATAATCATCAGAGCAAGCATCCAAATATTGGTAATTGGAACATAATTTGGCCAAATATTGCAAAGTTACTAGTACAACCGCAAATACATAACTTTTACTTCCAACTAATATACTTATCCCAATAAAGCTAAATTGTTCTCGATTGGGATGAAGATTGTGTGTCCTTTGTGTAACAATAATGATACTTTGCGCCATCGACTCAACAATTGTGCAATAGGAAAACACATATGGATTAAATATAGTCAATTAGTGCAACGTATTATTAGAACTCAAATAAATGAAACGCAATTATACACTCTATTGGAGTTTCTGGATTTTTTCTTATTTTCCAAATACTGAAAGATTTTTGATGTGGTTGACTGCCCATACTTTATACTCGTATATGATAATAGTAGAAAGAGATATAACTACAACAGATCAATATCTGGCGAAAATTCATTTGCAATTTGAAACTTCGTCTACAAAAATAAATACAAAAGGTATGTCTCTCATATTCGTGCGGTATATTAAGAGATCTGGTATATTTGTTATCTAGTTTCGTAAGTATTATGGTTTTTGCATAGTCTTTCTTGTTTTGTTTGTTTAAATCAATTTGCTTATTTGCTTTTGTTGTTACTCTTTTTGCAGTTGTGATATAGTATTGTTAAGATTAGTAATTCTATGCCAGCATTGGCTATGTTGTCTTCATTGTAGTAGTATAGTTTTGTTTAAATAAATAAAGAAGTTGTAAAGCGCTGGCGTAGCATCCAGGAGGTCATGGGTTCGATTCTAGCGGTCGACCATCCTGACTAAGGTTTTCCCAGTTTTTTCTCAGACACACCAGGCAAACGCTGGGACTGTACCTTCAACATAGGGCCCTGGCCGACACTTTCGCACATTCTTTCCCCTCTCCTATCCCTGCCTAATCCTTAGATGCATAGAGGCCATAAATAAAAAAAAATCAAATTCAAATTTATTTTAGTGCAATATACATTTACGAATTCAATATTTTAAATTGCTCTCTTTCAGCAATTTCACTAGATGCAGATACTGACTGACCAATGAACTTTCAAAGTTATTTCAGTCTCCGCATTCGCAATTATCAAGCATTGTAGAAGTCTAGCAACAACAAAACTGTGTTGCTTTTTATAGCTAGTTTTCTTTGTGTATAATATCTTCGAAACAATTACTCTGTGGCAATGTTTCTTGTAGATGAATAACAAGTTTACGTGCAGTTATCAGTCATAGACAAGATACAATGAATAATCTAGATTTTAAGATCATCTTTTGAAATTGTTTTGTCAATTCTCAGAAATTTTGCACTCAGCACGATACACATTCTAACTGTATGTATAGAAGTTTGGTTGAAGAAAGTACTCAATTATTTGTAGAAGTGTCACACGTTTTATTAATGAAATTTCTTTCAGGCCTGTGTACGCGGGTCTGGGTTGCCTTTGTCAGCTCATTAAGTGCGAATTTCGGTTTCGTTTGTATGTTTTGTACCACATGTGTGGTATCCTCCTTCCTTGAATACGACGCTAATTAATGGTTGATTCATTAAGTTCACATCCGTTCGTGTTAAGTTTCTGCACACTTGTAAAACGTACTATGCACTCAGACATTTTCAGTTCATGCAAGAAGAGAAACAAGCAAAATCAATATCGTGTATACAAGCAATAATCTGCACGTGAATCTTATCCCAGTTCATGCAGAAAAGCATATTAGAAATTGATTTACACAAATATACACCTGCCTCTCTGTTGAAATCTGTTGGAAATGTAAACAAAGATTCCTTTTCTTATAGACCTACAAGCACAAATAGAGACAAAGGGAGCTTTAATTAATTTCACTGTTTAAGGTGTATTGCCTTCTCCTCTGTTAATTAGTTTGTTTCTTTGTTTCTTTAGTATGTTTCTCAGGTAATTTTTCTCAAGCAAGAAAAGATCAAGGAGCGCAATCACCTTTGGATGAATTCGTAGGAGATCCATACAAATCAACCAAAATCGATTATACATTAATAATAAGTAATTTACAAGAATAGTATGATAAGAACCAAAATAGATCAAGTGTAACAGCAGCCTATAAATGAACACAACAGAACACGTCTGTTTATTGATTGGTCTCATGATGGATCATAAAATAATTCAATTGAGTGACTTAATAGATAATAATTTGTTTTCATTACAAGCGCTGAAATTTGCCATAAGAAAAAAATAGCATAAACAAAACAAACAAATAAGAAGATGTGAACATACACAGCACGAAGCCATTATACCAAAATTTATTGTAATGAGAAATTATTTTACCAAAAAGCTTGGTCTAAAGTTTTGTATAGAATATTGCGTTTGACGAAAGGTTAGAAACCTTCAGAATATAATTTTGGAAGACAGCGGAACTCACAGATTAGTGCTTATAGAAGTTACGTCATGAAGAACAAAACTTAAAAATTTAGTTAGAGAAATAACATTGGAAATACTTAAGTCAGGGAAGCGAAGGTGGTTGTTACGAAATTCTAGACGTAGATTTGACGAACAGGAGCCTCAAATGCGATGTATTGCATTAATTGACTAATGTCAGGAATATAGAAAAACTTTTTTTAGTTTAGCAGTGCTTAATTTAGGAAACTTTTGATGGAAATATTGAAATATAGATTTGTTGGTTTAAATTGGTTTTTCATTATTTTAATTAACACCAGCCTAATGAGAAGAGGTAGCAGGAGAACCTTTTTTATATTTAGTAATTGCATAACTTTTACATTAATTTCTGCAGCTGTAAGATTTTCTCTTGGTGGCCACTGATTCAATACATATCACCTCCTAAACTATTGACTAAAACAAGTTTAGAAGCCTTACATTTCTATGTAGGACCTCCCACCGTCTGCGTAACATGTATGAAGATGTTTCTGATTACTAACACATGTGGCCTCTGTAGCAAACACCCAAACGGCACATGGTAAGCCTTAATTCTATATAAATGCATGTTATACAATAAACGAAGAAATAAAACAATTTCAAATGTCAAACTGGATGGGTGTGAACTTCAGAAAGTACACTAGTAACTTGCAGATAAATCTTTAGGTAACTTTTAAATCTAAGGGCTATCTTCCGAAGGATCTCTATTCCTTGTTAAGTATTTTAACTACATATCTTTGTTAAAATGGTAGTTAGTAGAACAATGGTTACTTGTAGTCTGGTGACTATCGTATACTGATAAGTAAACCGCCGTTGTTACTGCAATTATAAAACATAATTAGAAATGTAACGTTATAAAGGATTCATCCCTAGTGGTCTCTACCTACCTCTGTAAAGTTCTCCATGTCAGTAATGCAGGTGGTTTCTATTCATATATTTTTACCATCTTCAACAATTCTTTAATTGACGTTCCTTTTTTAAAGTACTAGTAATTATTTAGCTTCAGAAAGAACACTAGAATAATAAAATGAAAGTAAAGTGTACGCATTCACATTATTTCCCACTTTTGGTTTCTCTGAAAGTGTCCTTGTAAGAATAAGATTCATATTTGAATCTGAAAGTTGTTAAAAATATTTATGTTAATGTCATAGTCAGTCAAGTATGACTAAAAGTTGAGATCAAGCAGTCGGTCTTCCAAACATGTATCATTAACATAGGGTCAGAGGCATAGAGATAGGGTCAGCACTTGCAAGAGATTCAAAATGAACCATTAACTGCCGACATTGGAATAACTGACTTTCATCCGATATTCACTTGGTCCTTGGAGGTTAGTTACCGATAGTCTCAGTACCCTTGTATTGATAACTACTTCTCAGTGTTGTCGATTAAGAATTATGCATCTCAGTTTGGTCATTTTGGATACCTAAACTATTTAAAATTATATATTTTTTTTTCTGTTGTTTCCATAGCTCTTTTAATCTTGTTCCAAAACCTCTTACTTCTTCCAATGGTAACAATTACCGGTCTTGTAAAATTAAAAAACTCCCTTCTGTTTTACGTTTCTACAACTCTGTTGAATTTTCTGTTTGAACGTGAGTTTTATGTATATGAAGTTTGTATATTCTATTTCTCAACACAAATATACATGCCCCAAATACTACGGAAACAAATACTACAGAATTTGGAATCTAGTGGGTTACAGGATTATTAACGAAGTTACAGAATGTAATGAATTGCACCGTGCCGTTAAAACGTTTTCTGAACATGTCGCTATCGCCATTTGTGTGTCAAGGCTTTATCATACGAGTAACGATATAATTTATTCCCTTGATTACATGCGTATGCAACATTACGCATGCCAGTTCACATCTGCCTTGCATTTTTTGTCAGTTTTTTTTATTTCATTTTCGGAATCGCCCTTCATCTAAATGTTTATTGAAGTTCAAACAAATCGTACTTATCACTAATTAATTCCGTTTTCTAATTCAGTGAATCCATAACCTACCACATGTGGTTGTGCTACTACATCGTGAAAATAAAAATTAGACCTGGGCTTAAAATCATTAGAACTCTTCGGGAAGTCTCATGAATAAATAACAAGGTTTTCTTTTGTTTAGTTTATGAATGAATAATGCGGTGAAACAGTTGTTACAACATTTGTGAACGTTTTCTATTCGGTTGTAACAGGATGTTTCAGTTTTCTCTCCAAATCACAATAGCACAGTTTTCTAGCCTGCGGCAGGGAAAAACCAAACACAATCAGTAAAGGAATACAGAAAAGATATTTTACTGTTATTATTGCTTTTCTTCTTCTTCTTTTCTAATTTCATTCTATCGTCCTATCTGTCTCTGCTCTTCCCTCTCCCCTCTCTCTCCTTTCAGAAATGAATGTAAATAAGTGGAAATAAAGTTTTCTCGTCTCCATCAAGAGTATATATATTAGCAGAAGGTGCATCTTGACAAAATTAACCACAAAAGCGATTCAAGCTTGAAGAGACTGGGACCTGCTGATTGTTCATTTTCTTATATATTTTAAATATGCATGAAAAAATCAAGGACAAAATAATAGCTTGAGGTGATAATTTGCATAAATTATTGTACGCTTCATATAGGAAGAAATTTCCCTTGTCTGTTGACTTCTGATTCTGTTCTTTCCCTGTATGAACTTCGTTAAGAGATATACAATTCGTTCAAGAGTACTTCTTTGTCGTATGTACATCTTAATTATGATTTTTTTTCTTCCCTCCTTTAGTCTCTTAGTTCTTATTTCCAAGCAAATATTGGTTTTCTGTTACAAAATATGAAACAGTTGTGTAAGAAACAAAACTAGGAGTTATCCTGAATCACCCGAATTAGTAACGATACAGATAAAGTTACTTGAAGCGTAGTGTGAATTATTCAATAGTTCTTACTAAACTATTATTCAAGAGATCTTCTAAATAAGCAAGTGTCACCACATTTCCCTGTTAATGTTACCATGTTGAATAAAGCTATGTAGTTTTATCAGACGGATTATAGCTATTGAACAAACTACATATTTTAGTTGACGGAAGCAAACTTGATCAACACAGTTGATGACACGTACGTAAGAGTGAAATAAGACGAAGTAAACGTAAGACGAAGTAAGAGTGAGACCTTGATAAAGATAAATACGTATGGGTGCTAACAACACTATGGCTTAGAGAAGCGAAAAGAGCGAACAGAGTAGAATTTAGTTTTGAATTAATTTCTCTGTGTAATACTAAATATCCTTTTCAGTTTCATTATTTCGGAATAATCCCAATTCCCACATACTCCAAATCAATTATCTTAATTAACTGTGATCTTCATACTGAAACATTTTACAACACTCTCAAATTGTGAAAGCATCACTGTGCATTGTATGCAAAATTAAATTGCGCTATGTTTATTGTTGCCTTTGATTTAAGAGTTTTACAAAACACAAGTCTATCCTTGTTTCATGTTTAGGTCTGGCTCAATTATTCACTTTTCATTGCATGGTATTTTGCATAGCTTGAGAGTTGATTGTTCTATAATTGATACATCAATTTGTAAAGCGCATATTTTACTAAATGATCTACGATAATATTAGCTATTCATTGGTTACTACTAGTACAGAACGCCCGAGCTTCCTTTTAAGTATCATCTTGACTCTAGAATGAGATTATTAAACAAAATTAACTGTAAAGGATCACGAAACCATCCTTTGCTATCATGATAAAGTCTCTGGTGGGCTGTTTCCGTTACATTCATTTCAGTGAAGTAAAAAAAAAATCACTTCTATTTTCTTGTTTTAATTCTTATCTTTATTCTCTTGTCCTCTTTTCTTTATTATCCAAACGTTGGGTATGTACAACATAACGTTCACTCCTTTTCTTTTATCCTCAGGAATTTCACTTTATTCTATTTATCAAAGAATATGTCTGTAAAGTGTATGATTAATTAAGCTGAAGGAAAAAGGGTCTAATATAGAGTGAACATGCAGTATCTTGTTGGATGTTGGGGAGAAGAACCGGCAATGGGGAACGAAGAGATATATCGCTCGCGAGATAATTCACAATGATACCCTGAATGACGACACAATACAGACCATGTATTGGTGTTCGCCGAGCTTAGCATAGCTTCAGGCAATGGGCCATTATTTTGCCAGCCACATTGGACTTGCTCGGCTTTTGTGCTGGTTAAAATGAACTGGCTGTAATTAACCTTTTTCTAGCCGTAGCTACTTCATCAACGAGTAATGATCATTACTTAGATCATTATATCATACTTAGCTTTCTGTGTATGTATATGTGTGTGCGTTACAAATGGTACTACTACCACTACTTCTACCGTCAGAGAGGTATGCGCCAACACATGCACTCTCCACGCACATTTTTGTCTTGGTAAGGCCCTCTTTCCATCCTGCTTTATTTAAATGTGATATTAGGAATATACAAGAGTGTGTATCTGACAACCCTAACATTCCGAAGTATTGTAATACGAGAAGATCAAATTGATTACTATTCTTTTTTCACTATTTTACTACACTATTATAAATGTACAATCATTTTCTAAAATGAATTTTGTTGGAGGTGAAATGTAATCGTACTGTACTTTCGATTTTTAGGAAAGTAAAGAAGTTTGTTATAAATTTGACAATAAAAATCTTGTTCTATTTCAAAATTTACGTGTTACCAAAACAGTAATGCATTTCAGCAAGCAATCAAAGACAACATTTATAGATCAATCTGAGCTATATTTACCAGAATGAGTCTTCTAAGTATCTCGTTTATGATAATATGTTTGGTATGTCTTGGTTGATAACAGTATGGTTCCTAGATAGCTTAAACAAAAATACGGGACACTTGTACCAATGTTCAACGAAGAATATAATTTAGTTAATTCTTGTGATATGAAATGGAATTTTTACGTTTTTATTTTGAGCAATTTATTAATAGTACTCTTCCATAGAAGTAAAATGGATGATGATTTTCTTCACCTTGAAACGAATATTCTGTACTAAACCGAAAAATACACAAGCGAAGATTACTGCAGTCCTCAAGAATTTGCGTTAAAGCAGAAAGTTAAGAACTGCGAGGAGCAATTACACGTATCTTCAGTGTTTTTATCCAGAGAGTTTCTGGAAATTTTGCTGTGTGCAGATACAATCCTAAATTATCTTTTAGGATGTACGGCACTTATAATAAGTGTTACAATATAACAATATAATACGGCACTTATACGATAATAATAAGTGTAATAATAAGTGTTTACGGCACTTATTATTGATGTACAATTCAGATGAAAGTCGATGAAAATTCTCTTATGGAGAAGTCCAAAGAGCATGTTTTTCAAAAACCTACGAAAAAGGTACAGTTGGCGCTTCTAGCCAGTATTACAGACTACTTTTGCACTTGGTATATTGTCATTCGTTTGAAAATGGCATTGAGTTGGTTAATTGAATAGTAGGGGCTAAAATTACAGGAGACACAATGTTAAGTAATAAGGATAATTAATGAATAGTGGTGAAGAGCATTTAAGATACCTTCAATTACTTCCGTGAAAGAGTGGCGTTATTCTATTTTTGTTTTATAGACTGATTGATTATGTTGATTTTCTATCTTCTGTAAAAGTTCTTGGTGGGTTGTTTCATGACGTTTAAAGTCGGTCAGTATTTTTTAATATTAATATCCTTTCTCTTGTTTCAATTATATAACCTTCTCCGCCAGCCGTGAGCTTTTGGGGTGCGTTAGTCTAGATTGGTTATACAACTCTAATGAGTTGATACCTTTTACAGTGGAATATAGCTTATGTCTATAAATATTGACATACAATTGCAATTTATTTTGCAGAGCTTTGAGTAAAATGTAAATCTTAGTGTGCTCTGAGGCCTTCTTCTTTAATTTTTTATATGAGTACATTCTTTCATCCGGAGTAAAATCGTAAATCCAGATTGTTTCTAGTTGTTAAAGCTTCGATTGGATCATTATAATATTTTTGTTCTCTTTTAATTAAACGTAATTCGGACCGGTTCAACACGATGAATGGTATTTTGGACTCATTTAAGTTGCCATGTCTTATACTACTTCCCATAAGCTTTGCTGTGCCTGCAGATCATTTATGAGCAGCAGGTGACTTAGTGTGATCGACAAGAAGGTCTATATTAGTGTTAGATTTATTTGGTAAATTCATATTTAAATAAACAGTTTGAAAGCGAGGAAATAGACTGATATTAACTTTGATTAAGTACTAATAGAAATAATTCAATGTGGAAACAGGTAATTATATACCACTCTTATTCTGCATTCTGATCAGTTTTACTCTCGAATCGATGAATTAATTAAGGCTCTTGAGGGAAACAAAACATATTACCTACGCAACAAAGAAAGAAGTCAAGTATCTCTAATTCTCCTGTCTATTTTTTTCTGAATGTCGAGAAATGATGGTATTGATTATTATATCCATGCAAAATAAGTGTCAGAAATCGGGACAAGTTATAAACAAAGTTCATCAGTGTAACCGAATAATGCATTACTTTTATGATCAAAAGAGTTCGAGACTAGCTGCATCTAATTTTATTATGACGCACTTCTTACTTAATAAATTGCCTGTCACTTTTTCTTTGCCTGAGCATGGTAACAATGACAGTACTTTTCTCTTGTTCTGTGTATTGTTTTAGTTTTATGTTGCCAAGCAACATAATTATGTATAATGGGAAAAAGCTACAATAGTTCTTGTCGATAGTTCATCAAAGAGCAAACAAATTAAAAGACCGGACAATATATGATATTAAGTGTTCGTCGAAGAGTCAACACTTCGGAATACAAATGGATCTTATACGACACGTAAGTTATTCTCTTCACAGCAAACATAGAAAAGTAAAAAGTTGCGTTATTTATTTTTCTCTTGGTTACATAGTTATTATGCTACCATAGGGAGCAAAGTGAACCAAAATGATAAAGTTGCATATATGAGTTTTTCTTGCAATAGGCGGTAGGACTTAAACGCCCTTTGTAATCTGCCCTAAGTTTCGTGTGATCCGCTATAATGAATCCTGAAATCCTTCAAACACGTTAAGGATTAGTTTCTCTGTCTTTGATTTATAATTATGTCATTTGAACTTGAATTTTATTTATAACATTTAGGCGTGTTAGGCTGAGGTCAGATTGGCTAAGTAATCTGCCAGGACTAGTTTGAAGGTACGACCCCAGCATTAGCTTGGCATGATAGAGAAAAGAACTTGGGAGAATATGTCAAGGTGACCGACCGCTGGGATCTATCCCAGAAAAGCCAATGTTCTACCAACTGAGCTTCGAACTTGTTAACAACTACCACTGACTCATTTTGGGTGCATCAAATTTGAGCAATGGTGAATTCAAACCTCAAAAGTTATAAGTCACTACCATAGAACATGATGCGATGACCATTCGTCGTCCAACAATTAAGCACCAGTTAACCGTTAATCATTAATCTACATGAGTCAGATGTAATAAGATTTCCTCATTATACAATTTAGGAATAGGTCATGACGTTTCGGATCTGGACAGAACAACATTGAAATGTTCGTAGTTTTAAACTGATGGCTGACGTAATTATTGTTAATTAGAAAATTTCCCTCCAGTTGGATAAAATCTTAGCCAACATGTAACGAGAGAAGAACTCTGTCTCCTCCTTAACAATCTACTGACTAAACATGACATTCAATGTACAAGCTTCCAAGGAAAGGCCTTTTACTTTGTTGCCGATGAAAATTGCCCTCGTTTATTGCTATTATGATATTGCAATTGTCACGACATAAGAAGAATACTGATTCAAGTCCTCCGCGTCGTGGCTGATGGACTTTGACCTTGAACCATGTATGTGTATCATGCTTGTTGCGCACGCGTCTCTCTGGTTGCACAATTGACCGAATGGCTCTTCACTCATTCCATAGACAGGAAATTCGTTATCTCTTTCTTACTGAAGTGTGTCCTGTACTGTTTTCACTTTTATATTCCTCCACTTTACTTTTGCCTTCCCCCCAATGTTGTTTTCCTAAAAAGGAACTGTACGAATGAGATGTGTCACCTGGTGCTCCATATTTTTGTATACCATTCACCCGTGTCCGAAGAACGGGATATTCATAAAGTCATGATACGGTTTCAAGCGACCATAGTATCGCAATGGAACTTGATAGAAACACAAAACAGACACGAGTTAAAAAACTTTTATTTGGGTCTTCAGTGGAGTTTAATGTATGTCTCTTTTACAGTCTTGTAGACAGATCTATGCGGTACTTCATACAAAACCATCAGGACTGACGGGCTAGTTTAAGCACCTTTTCGCCCTCACTTTCTCAACAGATGCTACAAGGAACATCTTCGAGTGTTTCACTTTTGTTAGAGGCTTTTTTTTTGTCTATTGTGTTGCGATGCGATATTTCGGCCTTTGAAACACCACCACACAAGGACTCTACGAACAGAACGCAATACCAACAATTAACCTGGAAAATTCAATTTCCGCTAATTGTTCAATACAGGTAAAGAGTAAAACCTTTCCCGGTCTGTTCGAAACTTGAATCAAGCTTTTCCATTGGCTTTGGACAAATTTTAACTTCAAAATTGTAACCTGTTACTTTTAGGTCAGCATGCTATTCCAATGGGGTTCAGATAAATACCGTTATTCCTCAACGGCAATGGTACTAATTTATTAGAATTGAGGTACAAACTTTAAACTGTGAAAGTAATTTTGTGATTGTTTACCTTTATTCATGTGAAACGAAAAAACAACGTGGTACTTATTGCGCTTCAAAATATATCTTCTTCACTTCGTATTAGAAATCTTGATAGAAATAACAGAAATATAAAAGCAATAGCTCCAACCAGAAAAATGTGTCATGTCAAACCAATTAAAATATCTGACATTGATATACCGTACACCATGATATATGTGATCTGATATCTAAAATTGATTAAAACTACATGTCATATTCCATAACTGATATTAAGTTTAATGGAATAAATATATGGAAACACAATTATTAAGATTTATCAAAATATATCTTTAAGATTTAAGAATTCCAAAACTGAGCTTTGGCACATAGATCCAAAAATTACAACTAGTTGTGTATCGCGCTCTTTCAGTTATAAATTTTGTTTTACTGTAGGAAATATAAACTCCCTCCTTTAATCATTTTACAATTTATACCTTTGTCTAGAATATAACAAAGTTCTTTACAGTTTAGATATAATAAAAACAATTTTTATTAAAAATTAAATATACAGCTTTTAAAAAAAATCAAGAAAATTCAAAATATTAGAATATTAACATTAAAAACTTTTACTGCAATAAATGATCGTTTTTCTTTAGCATTTATAATGTATTAGACAAAGTACCTATATTCACATCATTATAAGGATGTGGAGGTCTAATAACTGCGGAATGCTTATGAATTTCTATTCTTAAAGCAAGAAAATAGAAAGATGCTTTCTGCCTAGATCACTTCGATGGTACATGGAGAGAAATCTTCCTAAGTAACGTGGAGAAGATTATTTCTGACTTCATTATTTCGGTAAAGAAAACTAAATTATTAATTTTTCTTTTGTTCTTTAATGTCATTAAAATATAAATAGTACTTAAACATATTTCCTTTGTTCTTAATACAAAGACGCTTTGAACCATTTTTGAACATTTTTAGTTTTATCTATTTCAATGTGAGGAAATATATTTCACACAGGGCTGAAATACTCAGTGAATGAATGATCAGACCAAAATCGAATACATATTTATAACTGTTGCGAAAAAAATGAAAAACAAAATTACCTTGTACAAAATCTAAAAGCTAGATAATTTTTAGTAACACAGTTAATGTACTCACTGAAAAGAGAAATCAGATAAGAGATACACATTTAAATCAGATAATATGTGATCCTTTAAGTGGTATCCTATTAATGAAGTATCTACAAGGGGTAGAATCAGCAGTTGAGTTAGTAAAAGTTATTGAAGAGCATTTCCCTACATTAAATGAAACTTTCATACCAGAATACCAATGAACTAGATTATCCAAATTCTGTCGAACATTTAGATAGTCATTATAGAAAGATGTAGTTGATGAAGCAATTTTAAGATAATACAGTAAATGAAAAAATACGTGACGTTAAACCCGAAGTAAATCTTTCATTATGAGAAATCGGTATAAAAGCATAAGGATTCATTTAAGATATGGTTATGTTTACCATAACATCATTTGCATACATAATAGTAGATGAATAACTTATGGTCCCACATAAGAGGAGAGATCATGTAAATAATGTAAGATTTTAGTAAGATCATTAATAAAAATTAAGAAAAGAATTGGGCTAAGATAGGAACCTTGAGGGACACCCAATGCCATTAGTTAAGATGTTGATTATATTCGTTTAGCACAACTAATTAGATCTATTTCGAAGACGGCTTTGAATTCAGCTCTGCAATAGTCCAGAGAAAGTCCACATTTAAAGTTTGGTAAGAAGACGGCGACTGACTCTATCAAAGGCTTTACTGAAATCAGTGTGTACAACGTTGCACTTTTCTTATCATTGAGGGTGTCAGCTATATCTTGCGAGAAACAACTAAGGTAAGTCGAAGTGGCTCTACCCTTAAGAAACCAATGTTAGATAGATAGATAGAGAGAGAGAGAGAGAGAGAGAGAGGGAGAGAGAGAGAGACGAGACATTAGAATTTTGTCGTGTAAGATAAAATACAGATTTCAAGACAGATATGTTAACGGTGAGGCGAGAGAAGATGCGCATTCCTTGATAAAATGAGTGGAAATAAAATCGGTGCCCGTTGATTTATTAGCTTCAAGGATTAGATTATCGAATAAACATCATGCACAGTAATTCTTAAAAATATGAAGATCCCAGAAGAATCTCTATGTTGTTAATATATTGGTAAAATTTGAATCAATAAATTTAGAGGCAACAAAGTCCATATATTGGTAAAAACTTGAATTAATAATGTTAGAGGCAACAAAGTTAGAGAATTATTCAGAAGCTGCAAAACAGTATAATGTAGAATTGCACAGTAGCTAAGATTTTAAAGGATTGTTGTCTATCGAAGCTTACGTCTGGCAAAAGTGCAAAATAACTTTGTATAATTTGATGAACAAATATCAATGTTTTCAACATACCTCTTCATATTTTTTTTCAGTTTCTTGATCAATTTCTTCTTTTCAGAAAATTCAATAGTGTAACGCCTCCCAGGCTTCTCGAACAGGTACCCTGGTATACTCAATATCAAAGACAAACATAAATATTGTACCACTACATCCAAAGGACAATTACCTCAACACGAGAACATTGATAGCTGTTATTATTTACGTAATTATCCTGCATAAACAGTATTATGAACAACAGCGAAGAATGCACGAATCTAAACAAAAAGGTAGTCTACAACTCCTGGTGAATAATAAATTATGTAACAGAGTAAACACTATTTGTGAATATAGGGCAGAAACTTTTCCGGACAGCTATGTTGGTTGAACAACAAGGCACTTAAATTCCATGGGCCATCATTTTCCCCTCGAAGTCTGCTGACCCGTGGAATTTCCCAAGCGCCTCTGTCTCCCGAAAAGGGGAAAACGAACAAGATACATGAGTTACTGAGAGACAGGTGTCAGAGAATCGAGTTCGTTTAGGTAACTTTATTATTATACTTATATATTTCTTGTTTATGCTACATTCTCAGTTCCCAGTATAAACAAGAAATAAAAGGTGAGAGGTTTTCAGAAACATATGTTTAGTTTCATGTTGGAAAGGAAGTTGCAATCCTTTAGCGCTTAGACTCACCAGACAGATCCGTCAATTTCGAAGTTGGCTGCTGTTAGCCTGGTCACTGGTATAAGTATAATAATAAAGTTACCTAAACGAGCTCGATTCTCTGACACCTGTCTCTCAGTAAATCATGTACCTTGTTAGTTCGTTTTCCCCTTTTCGGGAGACAGAGGCGCTTGGGAAATTCCACGGGTCAGCAGACTTCGAGGGGCAAATGATGGCCCATGGAATTTGTGCCTTGTTGTTCAACCAACATGCCTGTCCGGAAAAGTCTTTGCACTATAATCACAAATAGTGTTTACTCTGTTACATAATTTATTATTCACCAGGAGTTGTAGACTACCTGTTTGTTTAGATTCGTGCATTCTTCGCTGTTGTTCATAATACTGTTTATGCAGGATAATTACGTAAAGAGTAACAGCTATCAATGTTCTCGTGTTGAGGTAATTATCCTTTGGGTGTAGTGGCACAATATTTATGTGTGTCTTTGATATTGAGTATACCAGGGTACCTGGTTCGAGAAGCCTGGGAGGCGTTACAATAGTCTGACTGTAGAGCACGTAACTTACTCTTAAGGAGATTAATAAGTTTGTCGTCGTATCATAAGGGGAATATGATATTCCAATTATTCATTGGTTTAGTTTCCATAGGTACATAAACCTTAAGAAGATTGTAAAAAACGCCAGTTTCTAGTTGGCAGTTGAAAACAATTCTAGAAAACTCGAAGGTATACGTATACGTTTCAAATATTCACAGAATTCAGTGAGATTACTTTTTTTTTCAATTATGTGATTTGATTACAGGTGTGTTTATATTTTTTTATACAAGTACTGAAATGATAAGTAAGGTCAAAAGAAAATCATCTGTAAGTTCACTTGAACGTGATCAGGATTAATCAACGTTGCATACTTTTGGTTTAAGAATTTCCGTTTCACCATTGAAAAAACTACGTTTAAGAAAACACGCTCAATTGATCTTAGATAAGTTTGTGACATAACTCCTGATTATTTTGAATTTGCTGTGCATTATATCACTTAAAAAATAGCAACAAACAACTGGAAGATCGTGTGTTAAAAATGAAAGCATTAAACTTCTGTGTACCAATTTCTATCTGCTTGAGAAATGGATAGGAATATCATGTAACGTTAGATATTAAAAGATGAAAGTGAATGGATGGAATTCATATGAACTGTTAAGTTACTTTTAGTTGTTTTTGACATCCATTTTAATTTTCTTGATAGTAACTGTGGTCGTAATATTCGAGTAGGGGCGCTTAATATTACCTTCTTTTCTTAATAGTAAAGCACTTTTGGCCTTTTTTTAGTAGGCGAAACAGGACAATAATCCAGAACTAACTGATTTAAAGTTACCTAATGTCGATTCGTAAATAATCTGAGTCCAGGCAAGCTAGAGCCATACTCACTCTAGCTTCATGATTGCGCAGTGTAATTACCAGTGAAATTAATATATGATCATGTTTATAGAGTACACGTGTGATACGATTGTATCCACTTATCATGCCTGTTTGATGTCGGACATTACAGTTCTTTAATGTCTTTTTTTCTATTGTATCTCAACCTATGCTTCTCCATTACCCAGATATGCGTGGTCAACAAACGCACTTTTGTGAGTATAGTTTCTTATAGTTTCGTATAGTTAAAAATATCTCTTTACCTGGCAAAGCACCCTTGTACTCTATGGACGTTTGAGATCTAGAAATTTTCTTCCTTGGTCTATACCGCCGTAAAATTTCTTTACTAATTAACCTTTTAGCTATGAAGCGTAATTAAAAATGTTTTGTTGAAACGTATGCAATGATGTACTCACTGGTAGAAAAAACCTGTCAAATGATGACGTAAAAGGCAAATTTGCACATATCATTGGAAGTCATTACTGTGTGTGTTTTGACCTTTTCTCCATTTTTAACTCTTTTTCTCAGTAACTATTCGTATTTAATCTAGTGTGTGTCTCTCTCTCTGAGTGTGAAATCATGTGTTTTAATAAAACATATTTCTTTCAATATTAATACTTGTTGCCTTTCTCGATTCAATTTTCATTTTCATACGACAAACATTTTTCTTTGGTTTTTATCTCTCTCTCTCTCTGCCTCTCGCCTTTTTCAATGCTTCTCTTCTATCTCGCTCCGTTCATGATCTGGCTGGACTCTCTTTATCTCTCTCTCTCTCTCTCTCTCTCTCTCTCTCTGCGGGTGTGTGTGTTCATGCGGGTGTGAGTAGTATTGGATCGCTGGACCATCTGCCGGCCGGGCGCTCGTGCAGAACTCTCGTTGTGAAAGTTTCGGGGCAGAGCTTTACGCGAAACACCATGTTGGTCCAATGACCCTGAAACTAGTTCGGGAGAACATGGTCACTCGACCCCGAAGAGAAAAACCGCAAGCACCACGGGTTGAGATCGTGAAATTTAGGAGCTTTTACCATTTGGTAAATGAATTCCACACTGCAGACGAACCCAGGAATACGTGATAGGAATTTTTGTTTCATCTTTTACAGAAACTTTAGGTTACACGCTGGACTGCCAATGGTTCGTAGGTGAATATAGTGTGTGTGTGTTTCTCTATGTTGTTTTGACGCTTCACAGAGGTAAACATCGCTGTAATATTTGTATACAATGCTGCCTTTTTGTATCTCTTGCCCATATTTGTGTTAAATTAGAACTTAGGGCAGATCTATAGAAGAAAGTTTATATTGATACGTGATAGTGAAGTTCGTCCAATAATTACGATAAAGACAATCTTCGTGCATAGCAAGGTTTTATGCCAAGCATATTGGCTTAGTTCTAAAATAGAAATTTCGAACTTGTGTACCAGTAATCTTGACATATAATTTCCTGACAATTATTAAAGGCTTTGTTTCGTAATTTCTTTAATCCTGTGATCAATACTCCGAAAACGTGTAGAAAAGAGTAAAAAGCGAATTGAAATTACTTACAATGGTAGAATTTTATCATTAATAGTTGACACTCAAATTATTTTACCCACTCGCCAGCGTAGCTCAGTAGTAGCTAACATGTTTTACGATCATGATACTCGTCTACAGTTTCAATCGCATTACATTAATTCTCTACAGAATGTTTACTTAGAATACGGAATTAATATTTCCTTCGTATCTGAATACCATTTAAAGTTGGTAAAATATATATCAGAGTATTCTTTTAAAGAAATAAATTTATTTTCGAATAAAAGGTTTTGCTATAATTTCCAGGTTTTAGACTTAACAAGTCCATTTATTTAAAATCAATCTGCTCAACTTACTTAATTTTCAGTAATGCCAGCTACAAATCTTTATGGTCTAAGTGCGTCACATACATCTGGATTTGAAGAACGCAAACACATCTAACCAAACAAACGGGCTTAGGTATGTGGCATTCGGTCTCCTCTTCCGGCTTTTGCACAGACGAAACTGAAAAAAGACGTTAGAAAACCACAGTAATAATTACTGTATAACAGAGAATAAAACCTGTACAGCATTCATAGTGCTTACGTAGAAACAATGACTCAAGCTACTTGATCACTGCAGCTCGTTAGACCTTCATAGTCAATAAATTAATATATCATTTGGTGTTTTATGTAAATATCTATGCTTGAGGCTTGAATATAAATTTAGTTTCATTACATTTCTTAGCCGAAATAAACACAACATTGCTCCTTGGTTAATGATCATTTGTAAAGCAGACCTGTACTTCTGACGTTGCTTAGTAAAGAAAATGACTAGCAAAAATTTGATCTGCCGCGTAATATCGATATGAATCCAAGTAATTAAACTGGCGCAAAAGAGGTTTTAGTGTTAACTATTCTTATTTAAAAAAACTTAACCACTATTACTTGTTAACGTTAACTTTTGAAATCAAGCTGCAACCCAGCTACTTTCAAAACAACAATTCTCTCTCTCCTGCTTTCCTTCTATTCCCATAATGGAAGACTCCTGGAATTCTTCTACAAATTCTCAACTAACATGTTGAATTAGAATTTTATTAAGGTGAAATTCTCCTATTTTTGTAGTGGCCACAAATACTGGATGAGACTTTTTACGACGCACAGTACCTACGTAATTATCAATGACTTATTTTTCTTCTGGTCTTTGTGCGAATGTGTGTATTCTTCCAAATTTCTGTGTAGTTGATCGTTCAAAGGCAAATGATTGTTAATGAATTGCATATACATGTACCTATATACAGATGCTTATCAGAATAATGGAAACACCTGTAGTTGGCAACACGTCAGATGTATGGGTTGGCAGTGGTGTCGTGGCGACCGCAGCGCCGGACTGCTGGTGGTGGTGTGTTAGGTCGGTCTCCATACTACGTCAGGGGTCGTGGAACAGGAGTGTGCAGTGGCTGCAGCAGACGAAGGTAGTGTAAAATGGGAGACCTCTCAGAGTTTCAAAGAGGGCAAATTGTTGGTGCGCGGTTATGTGGAGTGAGTGTGACGGCAGTGGCTAGTGTGTTAGGTGTGTCGCCAGGGACAGTGTCGAAGGTGATGACGGCCTACACAACACACGGGAAAACCACATCGGGGAAGCGGAACAGTGGGCGGAAGAAAAGCATCAGTGACAGGGCACGCCGGGTATTAAAGCGCATTGTCACGCGGAACCGTCGTGCCACTGCGGCGCAAGTGACGGAGGAACTCAATCAGCACCTCCCCCAACCTGTTTCGACAATCACAGTCCGCCGCGAATTATATGACATGAACTAACGGGGTCGTGTTGCACGGGCCAAACCTCTCATCAGAGACCAGAACGCTTTAGCACGCCGCAAATGGTGCCGCGACCATGCAACTTGGACCGTTGACGACTGGAAACGTGTGGTATGGTGGGATGAGTCACCATTCACCCTATTCCAAACCACGGGCCGTGTTTATGTGTGGAGAACACCCAAAGAAGCGTATGATCTGCAGTGTCTCCACCCAACTGTGAAACATGGCGGCGGCACGGTGATGCTGTGGGCCGCAATATCATGGTTTTCATTGGGTCCTGTGGTTACACTTCGCGGATGCATCACTGCTAACGATTATGTCGCAATTTTAGGGGACCACTTGCATCCTATGGTCCGGATGTTGTTCCCGGACAATGACGCCATATTCCAGGATGATAATGCACCCATTCACACAGCTGGAATTGTTGCAGCGTGGTTTGAGGAACATCGGAATGAAGTTCAACACCTCCCCTGGCCCGCCCAATCCCCAGATCTCAACATAATTGAACATCTGTGGTCCATCTTGGAAACACGACTCCGGCGACGATTTCCACCTCCATCCTCTCTCACAGAACTGGCCGATGCCCTGCACGAGGAATGGTGTAATATTCCACTTGCTACCATTCACGACCTCTATGCCTTCATCCCACGTCGCATCAAGGCTGTTCTGAAGGCGAAAGGTGGCCCGACACCATATTAATCTGGTAAGTTGCACTTTCGTTCAGGTGTTTCCATTATTCTGATAAGCATCTGTAGGTGTACAGTATATAACTGTTAGTGGATTCATTTTATTCATAACCTTTAGGCATCTATGCCTCAGGCAGGGATAGGGTACGAAAGAGGATGCGATAAGCAGTGGGCCAGGGCCTAAATTGCCCCTTTCAAGAATCCCAGCATTCCCCTGGTGTGACTGAGAAAAAGTCCTGGAAGAACCGTAGTAAGGATGGTCGGCCGCCTTTATCGAACCCAGGATCTCCCAGATGCGCAGTCAACACTCTATGTACTGCGTGCTACGGCTAGTCGGTATAATTGTTAGTGTTTATGAAATGATTTCTTTGCCTGTGGCTGAGTCCTGTAATACAGTTATTGTGGATATAAATTAGAGTGATGCAGAAAGACTATACTTTAATGCTGACAAGTAAACCTATCGATGCTTCAAACTGCTTTTCCGACCAAACTTGGTACAAGAGTGGGGTACATCAGGAAACCACCAGAAAGCATGATCAAACATGCTTTCGTAAATTCAGACTGGCGCAGTGGTCAAAAGCTTGATTCATAAGAATAAGTACTTATATTGTGATCTAAGTCGGAAAACACACGTTTATTTGTAAAATGCTTGAAATAATGGAAAACAAATGCACATGAATAAATACTCGGTCAGTGCGCTATCTTTTAGAGGGTACGTTTGGTATGAATAAACCATATAGGAAACATTAACAAATTAGAATATTTGTAAAGACGAGAACATCTTAAATAAAAACTTCTTTTTGTTGCATGAAAAGGAGCTAGTTGCAATAAGTTATTTTTTCTAACCAGAGAGTAGACTATTAGTTTTAGTTTTGAGAACTTCCTGAACAGTTTATAAATAAACAGATAAAATTAATACTTTTAGTTATATATTTCTCCTTCTTACACAATCAGAAACACATGAAGTGGATAATTCAAAACGCACAAGCAACTCAACCTGTCATGTTGGATTAGGGACTAGTAAGAGGGGTTTCTTTAGTAATCAATATGTAAATGTATTTAGGAAATTTATCAGATTATTTTCCTCTTTCACGAATTTTAACTTTTAAATAAAATGAAATTTGTATATTTGGCATTTATTTGATTTGCTTAACAAATCTTCAGATATACCGTCGGTCATTTTACACTGGATCCATAAAACAATATATGAAGTTGAGCTGGGAAAAAAGGAAAGAAAATTTGTAATTCATTTACTGTCATCGAAACAATTTTCATAAATGTCGCTATATTGATTCATATTCACTGTTTTGTTGTAAACAGAAAAAGAAGAAATGGTAAAAGTATTAAAGTATCGAACTCAGAGGTGGCTAGTGTTATTTCTTCTTTATGGTGTGTCGTTAAAAGGACTTTTCTTTCTATATATATATATATATGGGGTGGACTGAAGCGAGAAACATTTTGATAGTCACTGCAACATGATGAATCCTGTGTTAAACATTGTTTTAATGATCCCATAAAATACAGTTTTTAGCTCTAAAAGTAACCGTTGTTTTTATCTCGTGTGGTCAGCAATATTTATTACTTCTTTCGCTGGAGATACATTTTGGTTATTGCTCTTTTTTTCTAGCTATAGCTTTCTCTAAGAACCTGTCTATAAGCCAGAAGCTAGTTTGTGACAGTCCTTTGTTATATAGATTAGATTCGAGTCCATGAGAGCTTCAGATATTGACTTCCAATGGTGATTCTCTATTTGGTTTAACTAGTTTTACTCTCGAGCAAACTTCCTTTTCATGGAATATCTTGGGACTTTATTCAAGAAAGTAGTTGTACTTTGCTGTGACATAAATAACGGATAACTTACTATTATGTACAAATTGAAAGACCATTGTGAGTTCTTGATTCGAAAATAGACAAGTACAGTCGTACACCAATTCAAATGTATGACTCATCTTTCATATCCTAGTGGCCAAGTGGTACCCTAATAAAATAAAAATCCCAAAAAGGTAAATTTTTGTAATTGGAATATATGTAAGTATGTATTTAACCATCATGATATTTCCGGGATACTGAGGTGACATTTTTTTTAAAAACTAAATGTAATCCTTAAAAGTTTCGTCTCGTTTTAATTCAAAATCTTCGACTTTCTGAGTCAACTGTGCGTAAAGGATAGTTTACAAATCGGTGACCACCCTTTTCGTCCAAAGACATTTAGTCCTAAAGGAAATTTCGTCCACAATACATTTGGAATAAAGGATAATTCATCCAAAAGATATTTCGTCTAGAACTTTAGATCAGTACTCACAACCAACCTGTTTCCGAACTTAAGATTTCGACAACCACATCAAAGATATAAGTTTCGCTCAAGCTTTATATATTCGTTTTATTTTACAAACATTGGTCAAATTAATGTTTTAATTATTGTATTCTTCGAGAAACTTAATAAATTTTAGAGAATATTTCCTTAAATTCTATCTCCGAGCCCTGCATCTTTTCTTATCCCCATAAACGATTGTTTTATTATTTGAGATGATAGCATTTAGCTTTGTTTTCACATTGACGTTTGAAGTTTCGAACCCCACTAATCAACTTAACGACTAGTTTAGACTACATCACATGGTGTAAGCACCGATCTAGTGGAGGCTTCGTGATATTATTTACATAACTTTTAATCTCAAGCTGATTATTCTTTCAATGTTTTTATATTTAACGTATCTTTCCAGAGTGCGCACCACATACACGTATTTTCCACACATTTAAGGGTAAACTCATTAACATTTATTAAGGATGAACTGCTAATGGCACGAGATTACTCAAGGAATACGGGCAGCCTCGTCACGACCTCAAACTACTAACACAACATACACCTTTCCTGGGACTCTTATGAATCATTTTTGTTGATTGGCATCTTATTATCAGATTTTCTGCTAGAAAGCACAAGTCTATAGACATAATAAATGTAACGAAATCTTTCTATGATCTCATTGGCAAACCTAAAAAAGTACAGTCGCAGCTTCGCTGGTCAAGGAATTCACCCCCCTTCCTGAAGTAATAAAGAACAACTCTTTGGAGCCAAAACTTCCTCTCCATTCGAGCAAAACACCATCTCCGCTTGGTAGCGGTTGCATCTTTCATTTACTTTGAGACGTGATCCTTTGGAATGGATGCTTTTAAAACATTTTACCAAGATGAAAGAAAATTAATATGGAAGGACGATATATAGATATATATATTTGCTTTAGTAATAAGGCTAGTATTTTCGTTAAAAAAACACAAGAAAATTGAACAGAATTATGATTTTATACAACTATCAATAGGTGAAAAACTTTACCAGCGTTAAGAACTATCAATGATTAACAAATAGAAACGAGACTTATGATTAACCTAAAGTCATTAAAAACATACTATATGATTATATGAAACGTTCCTACTCTCTTTTCACCCCACAATGTTACTGTAAAGAATGTAATAGTTTAAGGGCCTTATTATTGGAAAAAATAATAGATTTCACACAACTTTTCCGTTTTTCTGGTGATTAACTATTTCTTCAATGAAACTTGACACATATTCCTTTCCTTTTTTATGTCACTTAACAATTACTGCTGCATTACACTTCACATTCCAACTGTTCAGCTGCTCAGTCAATTTTGTTCTTGATTTTGAAATCTAGGCAATTTTAAGTAGTAGCTGATGGCACGAAGATACATGCGCACATCGTCTCTGTAATTTCTGTAGTTCTCCACAATTCTTTGTATTCGTCTGTGGTTTGTCACATATTTCTTGAAATTTCGAACGGAAGGCTCCAACGGCATTTGTAGCTCTCTATTCACCTGCAAGAGTGCTTTCATAAACATTCCACAACTCCGGGAGGAAATGTGGAGGGACAGGTCCTCTTCGTCCTTTAGCAGGTCTTCCTCTAACGTAATTCGATTCCATATAAGAAACTACGTCTTGAACTGTATCACTCATATCTTCAGTAATGTTCTCAAAAACATCTAACAAGTCATCCAATGAAATGAAGAGCAAAGCAAGTAGCATTCGCACTTCGTTTCTTGCTCTTGGATTCTGAGGGTCATTATATTCTGGTACTACTCCGTGATTACAACACTGACGCCAAATAGCTTGTGTGAAATGGAATAAACATTCTTTCACCGCTGCATCTGGAAATGAGTCTCGCGCTGTGTTGATGTCCGCAACCTCAATATTTTTTTTTTTGGTTGAAGGGGGATCCCATGTTCATTACCATAAATCTTGAGTACTTTATAAACACGCGAATATGTATCTTCAGTCTTCCTAACAGTGAGACAATACACAAATGGAAATCTATGCCCCATAAATATTCCATGTATGGTGAAATGTTGAAAAAGCAGATTAGGTACAGTTTTAAAGGTGCCATCATAAAGTATTCTGTCACTTTCAGCGAGGAGAACGAAATCATGGTGTGTGAACCACATTAGAGTGCGGTTCGGATCATTCAACCCAGAATCAAACTGAAAACAATATCGCCGGCTTCACTAACTGTGTACGGTTGAATAATCTCACACTGTTGAAGATTTTGGGACAGACGAGGTCGGTTATGCTGCTGATTTCGCCGTGCAGACTTTGTCAACGTATGTCAATTTCTGTCCGGGAATTGCACCAGTATTTCCTTTTCTTGAACACCGTATAATGTTTCCCTCACAATTGTTCGTGAGAGAGCATTAGGTTGCTCATCAGCATTACATCTCAAGGTTGATCTTAGCTGACGGATTTTCGACTCTATAAATGTTGTTCCGTAGAAGTGATTATTTGTACCATCTGTGAGCAGTTCCAGTCTGTCATCATTGCAAGTAGTGATGCACCGAGCAGAACAAATAGTTCTTTTTCTCACAGCGCCGCACTTGTTGCCGTAACAGGAGTGAAAATGATATAAATAACCATTATGACTCAGTAGCTTCTTATTTCTTGAGGGAGGATATAATAAACGAAGTTTCAGCCATTACGAATTAAGAAGCACCACGACTTTCAGTGAATAAAATCTGACATATCTTCCAATACGAGTACGCGAAAGAACTTCTACCTTTTAAACTAAATTCAAATATAGCTAATGCCAACTGATGATATTCTAGGCTTTTGTTTAAGTACTAACGTCCAAAGGCTTTACTTTAATGTAACCCGGGAAACCAAGTTTAATGTTTCTAATAAACTGAAACAAAGTTAAATCAATATATTAAGAGTATTAATTTAATACTCTCCTCTTAAAATAAAACACATGTTCTGCCACCTTCTGTTCTTAACTATCACCAATGTCTTAAATGTAAATAAATGAAGAGAATAATATGAGCAAAATTTCCATAATATATTTATCTTGAAAATATCTCTGGGCGAAATGTCTTTTCAACCGAATGTCTTTTGGACCAAATGGCCTTTGGACGAAATGTGCTTTGGACGAAATGTGCTTGGACCAAGTACCTTTTGGACAAAATGTCCCTTGGACTAAATGTCTTTTGGACGAAATGTCCCTTGGACCAAATGTCTTTTGGACAAAATGTCCTTTGGACCAAATGCCTTTTGGACGAAGTATCCTTTGGACCAAATGTTCTTTGGATGACATATTCTTTGAACTAACTGTCCTTTGGACGAAATTTGCTTTGGACGAAATGTCTTTTGGACGCATCGTTCTTTGGACCAAATGTAAATGGACAAAATGTCTTTGGACTAAATATGTCTGGACGAATTGTCCTTTGGACCAAATGGCTTTGTACGAAGTGCCCCCCAACCTACACATCTCTTAATCTAGACTTTCCCCTATACTATAAAGCTTCTTAAAATTCAATTTGAGGGGGAAATAATAGCAGATTTGAAGGTTTTATCACTATTATGCAATTTAATTTGTGTTTTAAATAAGTACCGTAAAGTACAGCTTCCCTCGAAACTTTAATGTGTGCTACATTTAAGGTAAGCTAGGCCTGAAGGCGGAGGAATAGTTAAATAAATATAACCTGTGATGTTAAAACACAAGTGACTTGTTCGCCTTCTGGGGTAATAGTTACTGCAAGTGAGTGTGCATAGAATCTAATTACTGAGTTCAGGTTGATTCCATCATTGGAAGTATCGTTTGTAAAAGAAAATGAAACTAGTTTGTTTTAATGTAAGCAAATATACAAGTAAACAAAATCATAGGAGAGGAGAAATTACGTACGTAAACTATCATCCCATGCCTCATTCAAAATTCTCCTCCAAATGATCATCTTACCTCATTTTCTTTACTTAAATCCCAACAACGATGTTCTCTAGAACCTATATAAAAGAGCGAGCGGGACAGAAAGAAAGAAAGAGAGAGAGAGGAAAGGAAAACAAATACGTACTGGTATGATATTTTTCGCACGTTTAATAACTTTGCTCTATTTTCTTCTTTGGGCTGCAGTGTCGAAAAAGGGAACGGTCTTGGTTTCTTAATGAAGATTCAGGCTTCTTGCAAGTTGCCGTAATGCCGGGGGTCAGGCCGCGGTAGGGGATTGAAAATCAAGGTTGCCATCACTAACATTTTCCGACTAACACGGTTCGGACTTCTAATTTGCATATTGTACAATGCATGATAGTGGTGACCTCTTATTATACAAATCTGAATAAATAATTGTTAACAGATTATTGGCACATCGTATAAGGATATCCAGTAAGAAATTTGTTTGGAGAAAAGGAAACAAAGATGCATTCGACCTTAACATTTATGTTGGATCGAAAGGAATGTTTGCCTGTACACATAGGAAATTAAATACATGAAAACTCCAGGTCAGATTAAATATTTAAGTGCTTACTGTAAGAAGTGATTGGTATGCCCCAATATCTCATGTCATACACTTTAATCGCAGAATAGAATGTTATTGTAAAGGTAATAAAAAAAATGCATTTATCAGTACCGTATAGCAAAAGACGTGCATAAAATTTTCTTAAAACATTATGCACTTAAAACACATTTAATTTGAGGAATAAATTGTGTGTATTTTTGTGAATAATATTTTCCATTTTCTTTTATTTTAAATTCTTATGCATTCTTATACCGTATTACCAAAAAGGGTGGGGAGCAGAAAAGAAAAGTTACAAAAACATTTTTCCTTCATGACGAAAAAGAAACTAAAAATATGAAATTATATTCTGAAAGACTTCTTTGGTACTTTCTTCTTACAGCTTAGACGTCATTAGCAACTATATCCCTCATTCATTAATAAAATTAAAATTAAAGAAAATGATTTTATTTAATAACTGAAAAAGAAGCCGTATATAGCACACGAGCGCTACAAGTACTTACTTCTAGTGTTCGTACGGAGATTAAGATACGCTTAAATGTATTTTTAGAACGTACGTTTCCTGTTGGTGATGACTTAGTAATCATTGTCACAGCATTAGTCACATTGTTAGATAAGAAACTACCGGAAATGTCACTTATCTCGAAAATATATATATATATATAAAAAAACTTTTTTAAAACAAACTTTCTTATACCATTCGTTCTAAGAAGTAAAAAATAATTTTGTTTACGCATGACTAAAATGAAAAACATAGTGCACGCTAATTGAAGAATTTATAAAGGGATTGTGTATGATAGAGCGTCTCATGCTTTTCCTTTTAGTCATGCATAAACGAAATTATATTTTACTTTTTAGTACGAATTGTTTAAGAAAAATATATTTTTAAAAGTTTTCATTTTATTTTTCTCTTTCTTCTATTCCCTGAAAACTGAATGATGCATATTTTTATTAGCCAAGTTACTGGACGTTTCCATACTTAGCTTTTCCAGGAAATGATTTTTTCACAGTGCAGCTACAAAGAAGGAGAGGAATACGTACTAAATTTCGTGCTAATATTACCTTTAGAATGATGATAATACGTATAATTCAAAGGCTATAAAATACTTCAAAATATTTGTTCATTCTAATTGTGGCCATAATGGTATTTCCGTTAAAATTTCACTATATATTTGGACTTCCAACAAAGACGTTTCCACAATATAATTGGACATTGTTGTACACTTCAACTGGGACTTTGTTGAAGTCATTTCAGTTTTTGGATCTATTGTGTAATATTTGAAGAGTCCTTTCTTTTTCACAAATGATTTTTTACAAATATCAGATTGCCTTTTTGTCTCAGCTAAATGTGTCATAAATCTTGGAGTGGTAATTATAAAACCGAATCAAAGTACATTTGTGACGCACTTGATTATTCCGTTTGAGTTTTGAATCTTATATTTATATCCTTTATTTAACGGGGTAAGGCTCTTTCAGTTTTTATTCTTTTAGCTTCCTATGGACCCTGTAATACATTAATTGCTCAGGAATATATCTTTATGATGTACTGATTCCTTGTGATAGTGTCAGGAATATTTTTCATTACATTTTATGATTTAATTTAGATAAGAAAATTCATGTAAACCATCTTCTTTGTATAGTTGCTCATCTTTAACTTGCACCATTTTTTTTTTTTTTTTCATATAACCTCTACTGGGTAACATGTACTTCCGTACATTGAACATATTGAGGCATTTTTCAATTTATCGCCACTGGAAGTTAGCAACACTGTTATACAGCAAAAAATGTAAGGTTGAAGTTTGTTTGGAGAAGACGTAAGAGTAGGGGCTACCTATATGAGCCAGTGAAAGGGAATGGGTATTTCCTCGGGGATATTTATGAAAATTACAGATACACCGCGGATCCAATTAGAAGAGCGAGAAGTTGTAGATTAAACTTGAACTCCCTCTCCCTTCTACTTTGTCTTTATTTCTTCTTCCCGTTTTTCTTGAATTTTATTTATTTTTTTCCTTTTTTTTTTCTAAAGCAAAAACTTGACGTTGCTCCTTTGCTTCCTTCATTTTGGGGGACTTCTCTTTAGGAGGAGTGTGCTATGATAAGGAACACACACACCTATATATCTTATTCTCTATTCGGCAAATTTATAATAAGATAGAAGGGAAACAAGAAACTGATGAAGTTGAAATAGAATATCAAACAGCGTCGTCGTATTCAAGTTTTCATTACAAAGAGAGGTATTTTTCTAGAACTATTACAGACTTTAATTTTCCATTATGAAAAGCATGAAAAATACTTCATATCGACATTGTGAAGTAATTTAACATTCTTAGGAAGTACTTACTCAAGCGTGGATCCATGTACTCGTTCATGACTAGAGTTCTTTTGAATCTATCCCTCTTTTGCCAGTTTCCAAATTAATGAGAATTAACAGTGATACGTAAGAAATCTCACTGTCAGTAAACAAATTCATGATTGTTAAAAAAGAATGTGTAATGTACTTACAGGATACACTAAATATAATTGTGCACTAAAAGTAACAGAAAGTAACATTTAACATGTCGAACTGGTTTCTACCGGAGATGTTCGAAATAGACCTCACGGGCATCCAAACATGTCTGCCTGCGCTTCTGCATGATTGCAAAGAGTATCCTCAAGGTATTTATTTAGTGTCGGGCATTTCTGCAAGAGGTATATTCCAATATTTTTATGAATTTACTTTTCAGGAATGTGAAAATCTTAAACGTGAAACGTGAAAAGAATTGCAAATAAGTTTAGAGAAGAATGTAAACAATTATCTAATAAACTCGTACGTGTAACGAATACTAACTCAGCTCTAAAGTAATTGGCCTTTATACTATCTTCAGATTGACACCTTCAAGATACAACGCAGTGACGAAATGTGAACACTGTTTGGCAAACTAAAAGTCATACTTATTTGAGCGTGAGGAATGACATGATTTTTGAGAAAATGAGTTCAAGTTCCATCTGAGCTAACTATAGACAGAATATTGATAAAGGTAATAAGAATATTAGCTATCTCTAAATTTTCTTTGTTGTAGTGTGGGTAATGTGTTCATTTAGTAATATTTTTTCATAAACAAGATATTTCATATAAATTATTAAATAACATAACTTTCTTTCTTTCTAGGTAAGTTCCAAGAACCATGAGTGTAGATGAGCTACCAATAAGTTTTCAGTGAGTATCGTAAATATATATACTCTCGTCAGATGAATGCCAGAATAGTAATTAGAATAGAACTCTGCCTGCGTACTTTTCGTCCCTTTTCCGCGTGAGCCCTTATTTTTTTAGGTAGATTTAGGTCACAAAACCAAGAATATACAGTCCTTTATCCTCAAATAACAAGTGCAATCGATAACTACGTTTCTCTACCTTGTTCGATTTGGTTTAATCATGTCGCTTCCAATATAATAATAATAATAATAATTAAACAAATTACATAGATGATAAAACCTGCTTCTTAAAACTTAGAGAAATAATTGTTTTGAACTTGTTTTTAAAAACTCGGTTAATTTTGATTTTCAACGAATAATTCCTTTAAGGCGTTTTCATTCACTTGCTCTCTGCGGGAGATTTTATTCTTTAGCTAATAGCTTGTAAGCACAATTATTATAATTGACTCTTTTATCGTCTGGAAAATAAATCTTAATTATTTCTAAAAATATATAAATGACCAGTAATTTATACATATGGCACGATGAGAATGAATGCTAGGTTATTCTTTAATTTCAAAATAACAGTTTGTGCATTTTTTTAAAATGCATTTTTGTCATTACACTAAACTCAGATCTTCATTATCCTAATAAATACAATTTAACTCCTGTTTTCACAATTATATGTATGGAAATGTAATGAAAAAGCTGGAAATAGAAAGATGTGATTTAAATGCCACACACGTACAATGAATTTAAACAATACCAGTAATTTTAAAATATTTGAAGACTAAACAATTTGATGACCAATTTTTAGTTGACAAAAATGTAGATTGTTAATCCATTGTCAACTTAGTAGTGAATTCTACCTGACCAAAATTTACTTTAAAATGCTAAACACCTTGGCTGGTATTCATGTTCCTGTGGTCTAGTAGGGAAGGTCTTCAACTACAGCTTAGCACGAGGGAGGCGGCCCAGGTTCAAAACCTAATCGTGTCGATAAATTAACTACTTTCTCCCACAAGCAGAGGACATGTTAAATATTGTGATGACTGTAGCCTTAGATACAATTAACCTTAGAAATTTATAGTTTTAGTACATGTCCACCGATATTCCTTTGTCCATTATTCTCTCCATGAGAGTCCTTTACTCGCATGCTGAGTTTTGACTTCTATCAGAATTGTTTGTGGCATAATATATTTCTTTTCTCAAACCCTTTTTGGTGAATTAATTTCTCAATAAAGAGTATATGTTGGCATAGTATCTATCTATCTATCTATCTATATAAATAAATCACAGCCATATTCAATCCACTAGTGGATGAGGCCTCTCCCCGAAGGGAGGAGTTGGTCTACTGCTCCCACGCTGACCAGACGGGTTGGGAGAGGAGAGCCGAAGTTCTCACTGTGATCGCCACTGTATTTTATTCACAGCAGCTCCCCAATTCTCCTCACGATGCTGGGTCAACACCGAAATATTTGAGCCCCCATCGGGAATCGAAATATATATATATATATATATATGTGTGTGTGTGTGTGTTGACATAGAATTACTATAATAATTATTGTTATTATTTTGTTATTAAGAGTATGTGTTGACATAGAGTTATTATAATTATTATTGTTATTCTTCGGTAAAAACCTATTTTGAGTAAGTGAAATGATCGATATATGTAATAAGTTCCCGCACGTGACTAAAATCTTAATCAAGATTTATCCATGTAGAGGGATATCATGCAAATCTGATGGTCGATCAGAGCTATTCGTTGTCTATTTGGCAACGTAGGGTTTGTGCATCTTCAAACACACACACACACACACGCTCTACTGTGTGGAAATACGTGAACCTTAGTTCCGGTATGTCGCTCATGAAGCGGAAGTGGTTTTGTTAGTACCAACCCTAATCATCATCCCCTTTTCCCTTCTCTTTATAAACTACCTGTCTCTTCTTCCAGCTGGCACAGTGCTGCAGCACATTGCGTTTCCTGCGGCTTTTTCCTCCACAGGACATTCGATAATCCATTCATGTCGGTTACAACGCCCCACTGATTCTGTCTGTTGTTTTGCAGCCTGGTGTCATTTCTCGTGTTACCAAACGATAAATTCAGGAGTATTACAAAATAAACTACATATCTAGCGTTACATTCTACAAAGAAATAGTAGTATATTAGTGTACCAATAATTTTTGCATTCTCGTAACAGTAATTCCAATGCTGCGATAATCTTATCGCTCCTGTGGTTGATATCTTCTATTCAAGAGATTTTCTCTGAACCGCAAACTATGAGTGATATTTTAGCAGTCGTTTTAGAGTACAACTTTCCTTTGTGTATTGTCTGTGTTCAAACATAGAAATCAAGTAGTACAATCCAAACTTCGTACATCACCAAAGTGTCATTTTCTAACCCTAAACCCATGTTGTATCTTCTGTCATAGCAAGACTTAATCAGCAGGCAGAACTGAATGATTCTAAGGTGATAGCAATCAGGTCTAAATTATTCTAATGTGATAGCAGTCAGGTCAAAATGATTCTAAGGCAATGGCAGTCAGATGTATATGATTCTTAGGAGATGGCAGTCAGAACTCAGATCTGAATTATTCTAAGATAATAGCAATTAGGTCTAAATGATTCCAAGATGTACTCGAGGAGAGAGAGCTAATAGTTCATTCGAAAATGTATTAGGCCAACGAACATACCACTTTTCTTATTCGTAAAGACTGCCCAAGTGTATTCGTAAATTCAGATCTTATTTTACATTACATTTAACATGTCATACGGTTACAATTCTATGCCATATCTCTGTTTACAACGGAAAAATTCTGGAATCGATTTTTAGAATCAACAGCTCAGACATTTCCCTCATACATATTAAAAATTGTCTGAGACAGAAAGGTACAATTTTGAAAATGGGTCTTTATTTTTTTTTTTTTTTTGACCTATAATGTTAGGAATCTGCACAAGAAATATGTAGATTGACTGTGTACCGATGCCTGTAAACATATTCAAAAACTTATACGTATAATAGAATGTTGAAACTATATACAGTATATATATCTATATCTATCTATCTATCTATCTATCTATCTATCTATCTATCTATATATATATATATATATATATATATATATATATATAATCTTCGTTGCACATCGGAGTGCTGAATTAGCACAGGCGTTTTCAGTGGTAACGTTATTTTCTACTTGTATAACCTTGAACCTTGAATATTTCTTTTTTTTTTCTGATTGTTGGAAAAATAGCACGAAATGGGACATGAAGATGCCTTGTTCCCGTAGATATTACACACAGTTTGTAATCAAAGGGATGAAATTATGTACAGGATAAAATACGGACAAGATATATTTTAGTGGGCAAGATATATTTCCTGGAATATGTTTATACTTCCCTTGTAAAATGGTGATCTTGTAGGCATCACGGCAATTTTTGACCAATTTCTTGGCCTTTTCTTAATGTCAATAAATTTATTATAGAACAATTATTAGAGTCTAGAACAGTGATTCTCAACCACTTGTCGTGGCACTCTACTGTGATGCGAAATTTGCTATGTTTGCTGCTGAACTTCTGAGGCTCTGATTTTGTTACTAAAAGCAATTCAAATAATTTTGCTCAATATTTATTTTTAAAACAGGACCAAGCGAGTAACGCGCCGGGATGCCCGATTCACAGTCAGACGCGCTTCCATCTGAGCTTAACTATGCAAGTCATAGACTGAAGGCTTAAAAGCTACATATTCCACGTGTGAATTCAAGAAAATTATGTGCATTACAATGAGTAGGGGATTTTGACTATCTTTGAACTGCTTTACCCTTCCTAGACCCATTTCATTGCTGTCCATCTTATTAGGATCTTCATTTTGCAATTATATATCTTCGAATATTCGAAGCGGGAATTTGATCTCCAATTTGCAATAAAGTGACACATTACAAGAACTTTGAAAATATGTTCACAGGTTTACAAGATAATATAATTATTTGGTTATTTTTACTTTAATTATTACCTCACGTATTGTTTTTGTTTTACTCAAATCTGTAACTAAATTCAACCAACATTGTCATACGAATTTTCAAAATTATTGCAAGGGAGGTAGAATATGTTCATACTATCTTCAATTTATTTTTCCTACGTAGTTCATTTGGTTCCTTTTTTTAGTTTCTAAATTGGAATAAAACCTATTTTCTTCTTTTCTCTTCTGTATTCTCCCCCCTCCTTTTTTTGTTTGGTTTTCCTGGACTCTTGTTTTTCACGTCTCGTTTCCTCTTCCACTTTTATTATAGAAACTTTGGAGTAGGCTTCTTTTCCTGGAAGCAAGACTCTTATTTTTTTCCAACAAGATCCTCCATAATCCCTTCAGAAATTACCATGGACTTAGTTTAAATTAAAACAAGACGATTTTTTTTTTGTCCTGCTTTAGCATACGGAATGAAGTACACAACCACTTTGGACGAAAAACTTCCGTACAACTTCTCTTACGTCTCACGAAAGTATTCTCATATATTTATAAATATACAAAAAAGTTTGTTTTTTTATGATGATAATTTGTGCGAAGGGAGTTCTTATTTGTATACCAGAATGAAGTTGAACACAACTGTCCATAGTGCATTTGGATTGTGGTTTACTGGGAAAATAAAACCATTTTTATATTAACTCATTTTATATAAATTTGTAATTAGATAAAACGCGATAAAATGAATTCTAGAAGGATAATTAATTTGTTTTGCTTCATTTTGAAATTACATATCTTTGTAATTATATTTAATTAAAAAATGTATTAAATATGTTAAAGAAGAACGGCTCTTATTTCGCTCTCATTTTTCATTTAGCTTGACAGAGGGGAGAAGTTTCAATAATAATTTACCTGTAAGTTTCGAATTCCAGATTACAAGATAACGAAACAAAAACTTAGTAATATTCGAGTGCATATTAGTATTCCATCAATACGGAAATATTCGAACTGAGTTGAAACGATAATTGTTTCTTCTCCATTTCCTTGTTTCCTATACAAACAGTGGCATAAAATGCTACAAGAAGAAATAGCGAAATAACTAATTTTCTGTTTCATTATTCCATAACCACATTGATTCAGACACGAACGAGCATCATTTTTTTTTTAATTATTAAAAGCTGCCGATCGATGAAGAAATAGAAGATAGTAAATTGTAAACATTTATCAGCGGATTATATCTAGTGGTAGGTGGCACAGTGTTCACAAGTGAAAAGAGCTGTAATCCTGCTATCTTACTGAGATGAACTTCACTGTCCACATAGAGTGGCGGGAACGAAACGGGGATACAAACGGGAATCAAATGTCAGTTTAAATTACAGATCTGATTCTAGACACCAGCAAGTAAGAATAAAGGTTATTTGATCTTTTTAAATGATTGATCAAGATTTGACATTTACCAAATATGATATTATGACCATACATTAGTAGATAGACAACGTTGATTTTCAATCACAAAATACGTTTTCTTTCTCAACAATTGCTACTTCAACTTCTAAAATGACTGTGCTAATTCAACTCAATTTTAACCCAAGGTTGTAGTTACAGTACTTTTGCGTGTTAGTTTAACTCAAAGGCTGCAGTCTTATAGGTTACAGCGCCGATGTTGAGAGAGGTTAAGTTTAGAGCGGTGTTAATACGACTAATTGACGTGTCAAACAACGTGCCCGCAAAACAGTGAAATCAATAATGATATTAATTTTCCATTTTAAACTTTACTTACCTCCATGAATTCAAGGGGAAATGAAGGAGCTATTAACAAACGAAAAGCTATTACCTATTTTCCAGTAATTATTTTGCTGCTGTACAGTGTAAGTCATAGAGCGAGTGAATGAGTGTACAGTGATTAGTACATTTTTACTAGGCAGTGTTGATTATAAATTGTATACTATCCAAGTTCAAAATTGTGAAATTATTTTCTACCCAAATGGTAGGGAAGAAACCGCGTGCCTGCGTTGACTGCAGCTTATAACTCATTAATGCCTGCGCTTTGTGCGTTAGGCCATTTTTTGCTAAGCCTATATGATGCATATTTGGCGTGATGGCTAATAGATACAATCGTATCCTATCTGCAAAGTGATGTAGAACGAAAAATATTTGAGTTGGCGTTGCATTCGAGAGGTCCTGGATTTGTGAACGGTGATTGATCCTGACTGAAGTTTCTCTAAGATTTTCCACAGCCACGCGAGACAAATGTCGGAATGGTACCTTCAACTTTGGCCTTGCCTGACTCCTTCCCGCATCTTTTCCCTACCTTATCCTGGCCTGGTTCATGGATGCCTAAAGGCCGTCGCGTTTCTAGGCATCATATTATTTTATTATCAAAGATGACTTCTATATATTTTAGAAACTGCTAATATGCTTTTATAAATCAAGCAATGTGTTAAACATTTAATGAAACAGTGTAACATTAGATAACAAATCAGTACAATCTTTAAAATTCGTAATATCAGCTAATTTATTATCTTTTAAAATTAAATTGACAAGTCATAATAGAAAATAACTTAGTTTTCTGTACATAATTCTGCCTAAGTTTGGCTTTTTGCAGTTACTATGTTGTTTTATTTCCACTAGGTATGATCCATCTAATTATGAAAGGATCACATCCTTTAGTAACATCTTTATATTATCACTAGTAACAAACATTTTATGGGTTATATTTTCAACTTCTTAGATTATTTGAAAGTTTTATTTGCGGATTTTGATAATCAATTTCAAATGCGTAATAATAGAACTCTCAAAATAACAACAATTCAATTGTGCTGAATTTCCTATTTTTAATCATGTACCCCGAAATTACGTTGCTATCTGATGTGTTAAAATTTGCGGAATTCAGAGCCAAACATTTATATAAATTCACACTGCAATTTATTGTTGTGGACTCTTCAGCCTATTCTATAGTTAATCACTTTGTTTGAATTGGTTTATGCCTTGGACAATGAACTTTCATAAGATACCATCAGCGAAGAGTCACATATTAGGTTTAGGAGATGTAAATTACCACCTGGCTTCTTTAAGTAACGCTCACGAGGGCGACTAGCGTGGATAGGAGAGCACGTGATCGGAATCGCAATCGAAAGGCTCCAGTTCGAATTCTGGAGTTTGGTAGCCTTCTGTATCTCCGTTTTCCCTCAATAAAACCAAAGAATGTACCTTGAATCATGTTCAGAGAGTTCACTCAACGATTCATGTTACGAATTAATGACGATAGAAGCTGAGTGTCTTAACGTAAAGCCAATTTAATAAAATGATTCAGTGATAGAAAGTAGTAACTGCAACATTGTAAATAAATAGCCTAATTCTCACCATTCTACTAGTTAGCTAGTAAAATTAGTTCTCAGGTTACTTGTTGGCTCTACCAAGATGTAGGGTAGGGTAAGGTAATTTGGTGATATTTTTATATTAAATGAATAGGTTACTAAGATAGAATAATCACACTATAATTAAAAAAAAAACAGTGAAAACAACAATAAAGGGGAAGGTTATTTGGTGAAATTATGAACTATTAATCAGAACTTCCCCTTAACAAATGTACACGAAACAGATGTATCACTGATTCATTAGACGATTTTTTCCCAAGAATCGTCACACGTAAACGTAGTTATGCCCTCGTCAGTGTGCTGTACATGACACTTTTCATGAAATTGTTGCATGAAAAGCTGCACTGAATTCAGCTTGCATCTCTCTTACTTTTTACAGCTTGTGAATACCAAAATCTACATTTGGTACATATCCAGGCATCATCATGCTTGTCTGAAGAAGTGACGTTCATTTCCTAAAACCTTGGAGAAAATTAATATGTTTGTCGCAGTTTTAGATAAGGCTTACAAGCTTAAAACTGACTGAAGCACCATAAGGTCCACGCTAAAAACACTGATGAAGTTTTAAACTTTTCTGCCCTTGAACAAAAAAAAAAAATATATTACAGATCCTTGTGCACAGAATGGCATACAGAAAATAAAAATTAAAGCACTTTCCATGGATTTCACTTAATATCAACGTAACCGTAAATTACAACACAAAGTTTCTCTTTGATTTCTGCCAGTGGTCTTTGTTACAGAGAGTAAGACATGGCACACAAAGTGGATTGAAACTAGATGGCATGCCATGAAGGTTAAAGTATTATTATATAGACCTCGCGGTAGCTTCGAAAGGGAACTGACTTTTCGACTAGTGGTCCCGTAAAAATAATAACCTTTCCTTGCGCTATGTAGAGTTGCTTATTTTTTATATTTATATATAAAAAAATATGTTCATTTGAAAGCAATGAACTGAACAGTATGAATTTCAATCTCTGTTTCTTCCAAAGACAGAAGATTTCTTTTGGTTTAAAGATGAAATTCGAACTTTATAATATTTCTTTTGGCTGACTCTTTTTGTTCATCTTCTTGAAATGAATGCTATACGGAGTTTGGCATTGTGATGTTGCCAAGTTCGTCGCAGTTGGCAGCTTAAAAAGAAGTTGTTTTTTTCCTTGTTTGAGAATAAAAGAAGAATGGGAGAGGAAGGCGGTAAAGGCATACAAAAAATGAACTACTATTGGTCTATCTGATGAAAGAATGAATTAAAAACTTAAGTCACAGTCGAGAAAAAGGAGATGAAAATAAGAAAAGAAACTTCTCTGTCCAGTGAATACAGCTACTAACCTTAGAAGACAGGGAATATTTTTATTTGCACTAAACTAGATTTTTCTTTTTCCATTTTTTTGTAATGCTCCAGTCATTTCAGACAATTGGAAGAAGTCTTGTAAAAGTTACAAAACATTAGATGTCTTGAGTTAGTCTCTAGAAGTAGGGGGAAGGTGATAAAGAGAAACAAGCACATCCATAGAAGAGAAATGGGGAAGAGATAAGTAAACATGATTATTTTTCTCTTTCTTTCTTTTTAAGGAAAACGGGAGCCCTTAAAAGAGAACTTACAAAATGCATGCAAAGTATATTTATAGGGAAAATGCAAGATAACTCGCTGTATACGTTTGTATGTATACTTTTGTTGACAATTGCCAGCGTGTAAGAACTTTCTGTCAAAGTTCTAATGGCTGGCACTGATCTTTCAAAGTAAAATTTTAGAATTTCCGTTCTGGTTTTTGTTGACGTACGTATATCGATGTGTCTAAAGATCTCACAAGTTGCATCTGCTTTTCAAGTGCAATTCTGCAGCGCGCTTGAATGTAAGTTTATCTTCTGGAAGTTTTGTTCTAAAACCTTTATAGTTTATACATTAGTCCCAGCACAAATTAATCTCGAAGCATTATATGTAGGGCGTTTCTCCGTAGCTACAAGACGTTTGATGTTTCAAGAGTCCTTAGTAGATTTTAGTTCCGTCAGTCTAAGTAAATAATGTCGATAGGGTCTAACATTCAAATATTTCATAAATTTTTGTTCCATAATGATCTCTTTGTGCGTTGGGTGAGTTATGGGTCTTTCAGAATTTCATGTGTTCGTGCCCCGATGAACGTTAATAACAGGCTTAATTGTTCGTCATAATCCAACTTGATTACGAGACAATGGAGATAAAACCTTTCCAGGTATGTTTCCACATTTGTACTACTGGGTTCAAACTCTTCCAATTCAGCATTACGGACATCTTAGTTACCTTTAACTGTACCGAATACAATTGAAGAGAAGATCTAAATGGGCTACCACTTTTATTTTGCGAATATCTCCAAAATGTTCCAAGGAATGTACTAGACAACAATTGCAAATATGTCTGAGATATATTTAATTTATAATGCAGTTGCAAATTTGATTAGAAACCCAGGACTATGATATTAAACATATTTTACAGAGATGTCATAATCTTGACTTTTCAAACACTGGTCTAAATATGGGTTACCCTTTAAAGTTACCTTAAATATTTAAATTAAGAAGAAATTTTAAGAGTACGAAATAATGTTCAAGAGTGATATAGTGATGATAAAAGTATGTTTACAAAAGTCAGAGATAGTCCTTTTCTGCACCAGCGCATTCTTTATGTGCTCACCTCGAATACACATAACCCATAGGTCTCCCTATGTGTTCAGAGAATATTCTGTCGCAGAATATACAATTCGTACCTTCATCATCTGGCTTTTCTTGTTCACCTGGTGCATCAAAATAACTATCTTCATCATCACAAGGGTCTAGATCAGAAACCATCATCCTGGATTCTTCTGAATTTGATTCTTGTCTTGTGAATTCTACAGTTCCTTGTTTTCTTTTCCGTTCATGTATATTCTGTTTTTTTTTAATTGTTCAGCTCTTTGCTGAACTTAACTAAAATATAATGTCTTCTTGCACACACTATGCTAGATTCCTTGGTTTCTCCGAAAGCCGTTATTGTTTCTTAGTGTGGGTTATCCGTTATAACAGTATCACTTCCTCGTTTCTAAGTCGATTGTTAACTTATTTCTTTATGACAGGAACTGCTGAAAATATGAAAAGGACTTACTAGGTTTAAAATTCCAAGTATTGTGTTCTGAGAGAAGGAAGCTCATGAGATGAAGATGTAGGTAGCCAACGTAGCCCGTATTTAGACCATTCATAGGAGTTGATTCGTGACGCAACAGAAGTCAATACCTAATATTCTTTATTAATTTTTGTTATACTGACTACGAGTGCTGTCTGTGAGGAATACAACTTATCTTATAAAACATTTCATACTTGGTTTCATTGTGTTTAAAAATCTGAAATAAAAATGCCTGATAATACTTTCCCACTGCTGAAAACAGTCACAACATACAAATAAATCAACCACATCCAACTCTTTGTCGGTAACTGAATTCTGCCACCACCTTCGCCCTTGGCGAACTGTTTCACACTTTTATCACCAGTCAGCAATACTACACAAGCATATACAAGTCTAAAACATCCACTAGCCCGTATTTGGATCATAGCCCTTATTTGGATCTTCTCCTCTATTATTCGCTATTGGAGAACGAATCAAATATTATAGTCTAACAATAATTAATAATGTATCAAAAAGGTTGGGATGGGTTAATAGGTGTACTTAGACTAAATCATACATAATAACAGATGACTTCATACATATTAGAGCTAGGTTCTTGTACTAAGATGCTACACATGCTAATACGACAGGGCATTACAATACTAAAACTCATACGTAATATTTTTCAAGCGCGCTTTTACGGAATACATATTCACGTCATAAGCTAATATTGAGAACAGTGCCCCCTTTCTTTCGACAATTCTTACTCATTTAATTCTCATTGGCTATATCACTAATATATAAACCTGACTAATATTTGTTTTGTTACAGGTGACCAATACTTTTAATTACAACAATATTTAATCCTTAAACATATTAATTCTGTAAACGATACAATTAATTAAATTATACTAGTTAAGACGCCATAACTGTTTTACAAAGGCACAGAAGAAGGCTAATTTCCTTTACTGCACCTGTTTCCATTTAGGTTCGTTTTCCTACTTCTGCAGTTTATAGGCAAAACATTGTGTATTAAAATATACGATTGTATAAGTTTTGTGCCTTATTAAAGTTTCTATAATGTAAAAAAAAAATCTAACATTAACGTGTTATTTGATATTCCCCTTGTGAAAATAAAACATATTCACTGCTTAATGTGGCAGAAGCTTACCAAGCAATACTAATATTGTCTAGACGAAACTTGAAGTTGTGAATTCCATATCAATTAGTCTTGTCACATAAAGCTCATTTGTGATATTAAACACAACCACCAACTAAGTTGAAACATTACTACGCCACTTGTAATGTATATATTGCTCGTTTAGTTTCAGAGCAACAGCAAACTGTCACAAATATGCAGCAATTTGCTTACTACACGCCACAGACCTTTAGTGTAGGGAGTTAATGTGACTTATGGGAGATCTATGTGCGCTCAAATGGTAGAGAGAATGTATATATTTAATGTGATTGAATTGGAATACATGATCCTGTAGTTTACTCTTCCATGGTACGAGATTAAAGGACAATCTCAGGATCGATGAGAACAGCGCGTGGAGAAGACTTCATTCATTGTCTTTACATCATATCTTAAACGTAGTTTACTATAGAAGGCACGAACAGCTTAGACTCCCGTTTTTAAACAATATTTTATTAAAGTGTTAGTGGAGAAATTGTAGTCTGTACACACTATTCCAAAAGGAATGACCGCATTGATTACGGAAATTTTCAGCTGAAATTTTTCGAAGTCCAATTTCGAGTATTTTCGGAAACAGTAAACCAAAGATTCCAGGTTCCAGTCCTAAACGGTCGAGTGAACCTTCGCCATTGGGAAAAAAAATATGCAAATGTATTTTTCTTCTTTTAAGTGCAATAAGACATTTGAAATGTAACAAAGTGTAGAAAAATGTAATATTCATTGAAATACGTAATGATACAGTATTTTGAAACCATCCATACATCTAACATACGTTTTGTTATCTACGTTTCCATACATAAAACCACATTTACAATGAAAGTGAAGACATCAAATTTAGTTCTCGCATTCCTAGTACAATAAACAAGATAAAGGAGAGGAAAAAACAGCATTTGCAACGTATATGAATTTCATTGTTTTGAACATAATTCAGTCATGTTTCTTGTGAAGGAGATAGATGTGTTCATGTTAGCTCAGTGGTAGAGCGCGTGCCTTCTAATTGTGAGGTCGTGGGTTTGAATCCCGTTCTGGAAAATTTATTTTTATGTAATGATATATTCCTCTATACTTTACGGTTGCGAAAGTTAGAGTACGAGCCTAGCAGATGAAGATAAATTACGTGTATTTGAAATTAAGGTTTTGAGAAAGATATACGGACCGAAACGCGACGAGATGACTGGAGAGTGGAGCAGACTGACTGCATAATGAAGAACTCCACGGACTGTACGATTCGCCAGATGTTGTAAAAATAATGAAATCGCGACGATTAAGATGGGCAGGCCATGTAGCTTTGATGGGGGAAACACGAAGATTATATTCTATCCTGGCTGGAAGGTAGGATGGAAACAGGCTAATGGGAAGACCGAGACGTCGTTGGGAGGACAGTATTAGAAGAGATCTCCGAGAAGAAGGTGTTCGTGATGAAAAATGGCTTGATATTGCCCAGGATAGAATCCAATGGCGAACGTTTGTTACTGCGGCGATGAACTTGCGAATTCCGTAAGCCATAGAGTTAGTTATATATATTCCTCAAAGCATGAATGCTTAGGTAAAATAATAATAATCAGTTTTATATGTATCCATACAAGCATTTCAGGTCATAAGTAATTATTATGTTTAAAATATAACATCAGAGAAGTGGTGGGTGTTGACAGAACGTCGGTATATTATATGAGAACGTTCAATACAAATTAAGTAATGTTGTTATATCCAAAGTCGGAACAAGGTGCCATACAGCAAATTCACTATCCCCAAAGTTCATACAAATTAAATATCCCCAAAGTTCATGATCCCCACGAACGATGAGTCACTTTAAGAGACTAAGCTGCACTTCCTTAAAGAAATACTCTGAAATGCTTTTTTTTTTTCATATGGAAGTGGTGAGGCATTGATCTCTCTCTCTCTGGCTTGGTTGCAAATTCTATACTTTGTCATCTGATGAAGAGAAGTTAGTATTGTCTAATTAACTAGAAGGAAAAAATGCTTAACTTGACCAGGGAATTGGTTTAAAAAGCAAAGGTTTTAGCTTTTACAACTAGAAAAATATTGCCGAGATTTGTCTTGTTAAAACACCACCGTATTGAGTCACGCTAAGTGGACCATTTTATACACTAGTGATTTTATATAAGGAAGACTACATTGGCTTAGGTTAGTGATAGTAAAATTAGAAATTCCAATAAAAACGGGGGCCACCTTTTCTACATATACCTCGGGAGCTGAAATACTTCACAACGACTCTGCCACATAACAGATTGTTTGCCTCAATTTCTACTGCAGACAGAAAATATACATAACCGCTTCCGACAATGGTGAAAAAATAGGCAAATTTGAGCGCAGATGCACTAATAATTATGCGTTTCGGAATTACAAACGAAGTAGTTTAGTGTCTATTGGACATTTTACTACAACATAAGATGGTTTTCAAGCTTATATTTTAAATTTGAATTTTGGGATTTTGTCCCAGTTTTTTTCGATATCGTCCCACTGTTGTGCTGCGGGGGCCCTCTCGACACTTGGGGTCCGCCCCCCCCTTTTGTGCCGCTACTGAACATATATATTCATTACTTTTATTGCTGTGTATTGAACAATTTTAGTGCCTATTGAGCCGTAGTTTATCAGGGGATATTGCAAAGATATTGTTTAGAATAGGCGTTTTAAAGAATTTCGTGATAAACTAAGTGCTTTACGTACACATTTAATCTTAAACGAATAGAATTCTTAGGAAGGATATGCACCAAAAGTGTAAAATCAGTATTCTATTTATTTATTTTAGTGTATATTGTGAATTCGAAAATTATGTTGGGTGATTTCAACTCAAATGTAGGGAGAGAAGAAAAATATAGACCTACTATAGGCAAATACAGCCTTTACGAAAAGACCAACAGCAATGGAGAAAGAGTGATAACATTCGCTATTTCGGAAAACTACTGGTAAAGAGCACGTACTTTGAACATAAAGACATACACATGGGTATCTCCGGACGACAAAACTCTCAACCAGATCGATCACGTATTAATAGATTGACGAAGACACACCAACATAATGGACGTTAGGTCGTACAGAGGAGTGGAAGGTGACACCGACCATCAATTGGTGATCACATAAGTAAGGGAAAAGTTATGCACCGCGAATAGAGAAAGCAAGGGATTAAAACAACTGAAATTCGAGGTTAAACGTTTAAATAATCCGAGCATAAAAGAGGATTACCAAATCGAACTTTCCAATAGGTTCGAAATCTTGGCCGACTCGAGTAATAATAATGATGATATTAATAATGAAATTGATGTAAGTAAGATTTGGGAGGCAATTCGTGAAACAGTAAAGAGCGCAGCGAAGGAACGTGTTGGTGAGAAGAAACAACATAAAAACAAACCTTGGTTTTATGAAGAATGCCTTAAGCTTCATAAGGAACGAAAACAAGCCAGGCAACGATGGCTAAGTAATAAAAGCGAAGCAAATACCAACCACTACAATAACGCGGAACGAAACACCACACGCGGATTCAGAAACAAAAAGCGAGAATATCTGAAGAAGAAAATTCAGGAGATTGAGGAAAACGGGAAGACAAATAACATACGAGATCTATACAAAGGGAAAAATTCGTTAAGAAAAGGTTATCAGTCGAGGCTAAGAATGATTATAAATTAACGTGGAGATCTTCAGGCTAATCCGACTAAAATTGTCGATGTGTAAAAAAAAAATTTCGACAAATTGGAGATCACCAATGTGGATTTAGAATAAATAGATACACGTTGGACCAGGTTTTCGCCTTGAGACAAATTTTGGAGAAGAAATGGGAATACAATGACACGGTTCACCAGCTATTCATTGATTTTAAGAAAGCATATGATTCTATCAAAAGGAAAAAGTTATACACTATCCTAGTACGATTTGGAATTCCGAAAAATGTGGTTAAAATAGTGAAGATGTGTTTCAGTGACCCCATAAGCAGAGTACGGATAAGTCAGATATATGTCAGATATTTTCAAGATTCGCAACGGATTGAAACAAGGCGATGCCTTGTCAGCACTACTGTTTAAATTTGCGTTAGAATATGCGAATTTTAAAATTAAAGGGGACAAAAAGGGACTGTCATTGAATGGTTTGAATCAACTGTTCGTATACGCGAATGATGTAGATTTAATAGGTGACGATATAGATGCACTACAAAACAACACCGATGTCTTATTAGAAACGTGCGATGAGATAGGGCTATAGGTAAACATAGATAAAAGAAAATACATGATAACAAGCCGAAACACAGGGAATGAAGGAGATAAAGACATAAGAATTAGGGATGAGGTCGTAGAGAAAGTAAACAAATTTAAATATTTGGGAACATATGTAACAAGCAAAAATGAGGTCACGGAAGAAATAAAAAGTCGCTTAGTATCGGGCAACGCATGTTTCTATTCAGTCCAGAAACTTGTAACATCGCGATTGTTGCGAGTTTTCTTCCCAAACAGTGTTGTTTTTTCTTTGCCCACAGATGGCATTGAAATGCTCTTTCTCAAGTAGTGAGAGATTTTGGTCTTTCACCCCAAGAAGGACTCCCGTGGGGAGGGAGAGAGAGAAAAAAGTCTTTGGAATGTAGAGCGAGAATGGTCAGTGAGGTCCAGCAGTGAGTGACCAACGACACAGTGCGCGGGTGTTTGTTGTGTAATAACATTATAATATACACATAAACCATGTGAGCAATCATCGCTCTTATCATAGCATGAACATCATTATAGAGATCACACATTGACTCGAGTGCTACTAATACAGACAGTTCAATATAAGATTCAGTCGGGAGAAAGACAGTGTTTTTGTATTCAGTGTTCTTACAAACAAGCAACAAAACTAACAATTATATTTAATCAATCAATAGAAAATTTCATTATTAGACAACATTCTTAACAAGTGTTATTCCATATATATATATATATATATTTCTTTATTATGTAATATTTAATTCTGTCATTAAATCGCATTAATCAAGCAATCGTGTATCCGTGGATGCGAATCCCCTATGTGATTTACAGTCTATTAAAATTTAATAGTGGTCCTCCGATATCATTGCAATCACAAACACACACCAACAGCGATTAATACCAAGGAAATTGAAGCTGAAAATATACAGAACAGTTATTCTGCCGATAATACTTTACGGCTGTGAAAGTTGGAGTATGACCCTAGTAGATGAACATAAATTACGAGTGTTTGAAAATAAGGTTTTGAGAAAGATATACTGGACGAAACGGGACGAGATGACTATAGAATGGAGGAGATTGCATAATGAAGAACTCCACGGACTGTACGATTCACCAGATGTAAAAATAATGAAATCGCGACGACTGAGATGGGCAGGTCATGTAGCTCAGATGGGGGAAAAACGAAGATTATATTCCATCCTGGTTGGAAGGCCGGATGGAAGGAGACCATTGGAGAAGACCGAAATGTCGTTGGGAGGACAATATTAGAAAAGATTTTCGAGAAGGTGTTCGTGATGAAAACTGACTTGATGTTGCCCAGGATAGAATCTAATGACGAACGTTTGTTACTTCGGCAATGAACTTGCGAGTTCGATAAGCCATAGAGTTAGTTAGTTAGTCAGTGATTGTGACAAGCAAACATTGCACTCAACGTTTTTAACGTCTTACTCATAGTCTAATAAGTAATATAGGATCGTTGGCAGGTTTTGTTTTGGCCTCATGATCTAGTGATCTAGGCAGTATACTTTGGTTGAATGGTCTGGAGTTTGAATTCCAGTTTGAACATGACTGACAGAGGTCCAGTGGTTACGGTCGTGGATTTCGGATTCACACTGAGTTTACGCGCAAGTTCGAGTCCTACGTCTTATAGTCGCAAAGTCATCGGTCCGAAACTCGGTGATGATGATCATGCTTGAGGTTTTCTCTCGTCCGCCTCTAATCATATTAAACAAAAGTTGAGATGGTATCTTCAATAACGACCACAGGTATTAATCCTTTCTTGGTCCATCAATAGTTATTGGTGAGACTGCCTAAGGCATGAATATATTACTTTAAAGCGCCTATATATAAAGTTTGGTAACTGTAGTGCTCGTATTTTGTTCTAGAACTTCAGTAGAAAGTGGAGCAACAGGAATAAGTAAGAACAATTTTTCTGCAAGCTGAAATTTACTCGGGTAACAAGTGGTGCTATGATGACTGAATTCAGCTAAAAGTTGACTGCATATTAATCTAATTGCTATTGTTCTTTTAAGAGAGGATACCATTTCTGTGGTAGACATATAGTGCTTTTACATCGTCGGATCTTATTCTTCATTGAAATACGTAGTACCAAATTTTACAATGCACATATTTTCAGTTGTTATAATAATATGTACAAACACTATATTTTATAACTAATATCTCATGGAATTTCCAACGTTTTGAAGTTTAAAAGAAACTGTCTTCCCTATTAAAAGCACAGTAGGAGGTACTTTCGATGGAAGTCCTCTGCTCGGTCTCGTACTCTGAATGAAAGTTATTATTATTATTATTATTTATTTATTTTGACAGAGATTACATTAAATCGGTTTATGTCCTTCTCTTTATAGTATTTCCAATTTAGTTTTCTTTTTATTCAGATTTTATAGTAAAATTTTATATAGTTTATCTGTGATTTGCAAAATATTTCATATTTACATATAAAGAACATTGTTCAGTTTTCCACTGCGGTCAAGATAGATTTATTACATACCGGTTTCTATCTCCCTCATAATTTATTTAACTTTGCTTATCTCATTTAAACCTTATCATATATTTTTTCAAGAGCGTAATATGAGTATGTTCTTGAAAATATCCATGTATTTTGTATATACAAGAGATAAATTCCGTAAGTTATCTTCTTATTACTCAACACGATGGTTCTGTGGTTACCATCGCTAACTTGGAGTAGGCACTGAGAAGGTAGTGCGTGTTTGAGTTCCGCTCACGCCGGTTATCCTGACTAACGTTTCTAAGAGTTTTCGTGAGTCACCGGGTAAAGCACGGAATAATACCTCAAAAGGGACTCTGGGAACTACATTCTCCCATCGCTTCTGCTACAGCTATAGCAAGGTATAGAATATGGCGGTCTGGAATCTTAATTCGTTCCCAAAATCAGTAATATAGTTTCATCTTCTTATTGAAAACTTCTAGAAAGAAAAATACTTGATTTATTCTTACTATTTATATCAATATATTTATTCAATACAGTATTATTGAATTTAAAAGATATGAAGAGCTTAGTAAACCTTGGATACTGTAATTGGGGTAAGAGTTAAGTAAAGTGATTAAGTTAAGTAATTTCGGAATAATTAAGTAAAGTGAGCAAAGATTTCTCGGAAGTTTTAAAAATGGTACACATACCGCTGATGGTTTCTCATAATTCTCTTCATCATTGTCTTTCCCAGAAATTCTTTGATCACAAGAAGGAAATATTGACCATGCTTAGTATGTTAAAACTCCGAAACAGAATACTACACGTTGTCACCATATCTTAGTTTTAATTTAATACGTATAACATATTTTATTATAAACTGCAATTCCTAAAAAAATCCGTGTCTCTGTGTCTAAAATTGTTTTATGTAGCCAACAAAAACAATCGTACATTTGTTTGATGATTAATTATATTCATTCTTAGGGGTTACAATTCTATTAGAGTATATATTTCTCTTTATCTCTCTCTATTGAAACTTAAAAGATTTTGTTATATAAATATGATGTGCGTTATTTACTTTGATGCTACAAGTAAATTCTGTCACTTTCTTTTATGTAAGCGAAGACTGGGTGAATAACGTGTCATTTAGGGTTTCTGAAATGACATTATTTTAAACAGTACGACGAGTGTTGAAAGTTGCGTAGATGAGAATACAAACACTCTTGTCTTCAATTTGAGTAGTCAAGAGATAAATTTTGTGCAATAAATTCCAAATGATATTGTTGTTCTAAGAACAAGACCCAAATTGCTTAAGCTTAGGTTAACTAAATCTAGAAAAGATGGTGGTCCCATATCAAGTACCTGTCTGGGTGGCCTTGGTCTTGAAGTTTCTTTCCGTTTGATATTGTGTAACACGAAAAATACAATTTCTGCAAGTGAATCCTTTCTGTAGAATTTACAGACTTTGTATTTGTCCTTGTTTGCATTTTAGAGGTCAATAAAGTTTTGTTTTTGCTCCCTGTGTCACGTACAATTCATCATGATATCGTTAGGTCGTCATAGGCAGCTTTGAAGATTTTGTTACTATATGGAAAATAGCCGATGTACCTGTGGGAAATGATCTCTTTCCATGTGCATCTTTATGTAGGCTTTCCAAGCCCTATGAAGGCAAACATGGGACTAACTCCCAATCGAATTCTCACTTTAATGACCTCCATTCGGTAGACAAAGAAAAGAAGTGTTTGTGAAATCAAGGGGAGCCAAAATAATAAACGAGAAACACAGAAAGAACAGAAGGGGGCAAAAGTGTACATCAAACAATCCTTTAACGGTGCTACTGTATCCTTTGAGGGGTAAAATGCGTTGCAATTTCTGAGTGTTTTGTTTTCGAAATCCAAAATGCTTTTACCGTGTTTTGAACCCCCTTCTCCTTTTGCTACTTTAATTTGAAGGAAGACGAGAGAATACCGATGGGAAAGCGCAGTAAAGAGAAGGAGGGATTTGTCTAAGTCCCCTTTGTAATTCACCACAAAGCCTCCAGATTATGCACACCGTATCTACTGAGGGCGTGGCAAATACCGGCAAATAAGAGCTATGGTGGTGGATGCTATTTCTCTCTTTCGCTTTCTCTCTGTCTCTTTGCTTGAGGTCATTCTGCGTAAAATGAACGCAGGAGATGTGCTCTTTTGGGTGTGAAATTTTATTCCTTATATTCCCATAGATTAGAACAACAGAGATTTTTTTTTGTATAAAAAACAACTCAAATTCCAAATTTATTAGTTTTCTCATCTGAGTGTAGTTGGGTCTATAATGATATAGATTATAATTGGGATATCCACATGTTAGTCTCGTTTAAAAAATTGAATTTGAATTTCTATTCAAGATTTTCGCTCAGGGTGAGATGGGTTAGGTAGAGGACCGGGAAACTATAAGCCAGGGCCTTTCTTAAGATACCATCCCGACATTCGCTTGGTGAAACTGAAGGAAAACCTGAGAAACCTAAGTCAGGATGGTCGGTTGTGGGGTTCGAACCCACTCGTTTTTAAATTTAATTTAGGTCAATGAGAGGGATCGTCAGCAATTGTACAGGCCTGTTTCATACCTGAGTCATTACGTCCTTCGGCGAGAACTCTTCTGGATAAAGGGAGAGTAAAAGTAGCAGCCAGGACCTTAATCAAGCCACTAACCGCTGGGCAAAATATAGAAAAATCCTGGAAAACCCCAGTCATTTCAGTGCATTAGATGCAATACTGTATATACTGTATGTAACGTTACTATGACATATCCGACCAGTTGCACGCAAAGCTGCGTAGTTCAAAGAAGAAAAAAATCCTTAATGTTACTGACTGACGTTATATCTGAATTTTAGCTTCAGAAAGGGAATGGGCTAACTGATGTTACCACTGAATCCATTCTTGTTCTCAAACGTGTGAATCCCATTATGTTGAAAGGTTCTGTTATATCGAAACAGTTTTTAAGTAAAAGAAAGTATTATTTTTACATTCTTCTCTTTAATTCACAATGGTTCGTGGTGTCCTCAAATCTTGCAACGTTAATTTAGCTCATTTTTCGACGTCATACAATGATGACAATTTGTATAATGACGTACGTAGGTGACAATACAATATTCTTTTGTTACTTTCATATATTTATATATTTTAAAAGCATATTTTAATATTTTTTTTAAATATTACCAATAAATATTAGCCTGCAAAGCTGTAGTATTTGGCTGGTTGCAGAACACTAGGATTTGGTTTAAAGATATAATAAAAAAAACCTTTTTAAAGACATACTTTTATTAAACAATTCGTATTAAAAAGTAAAAAAAAAAAAAATGTTTATGCATGATTAAAAGAAAAGGATGGGCACGCTCTCATATGCAGTCACTTTATAAATTCTTCAATTAGTACGCCCCAGGCTTTTCTTTTTAGTCATGCATAAACAAAATTATATTTTTACTGTTTTGTAGGAATTGTTTAAGTATGTCTTTAAAAAGTTTTTTTTATTAAGTATTTATCTCTTATTTTGTTAATCCCTATGTATCTGGGAATGAGAACTTTTCTGTTATGTACTTCCCCAATTACTTAATGATGTACTTAATTCTTGTACTTCTCAAATGCGTGACACTAAGCAATATATAAGTAAAAGTATATTCGTATATATACTTCTTAAAATATATACGATTCACTAATTTACAGACAATGTCAAGTAATGTAGACAAAATTTATCTCTAAAAAAGTATGCCTTTTTTAGAACCAATGCGGTGCAATAAGTTACGAATTGTTGTATTCGAGCTCTACCATGGAAACATTTATTATTTTATATTTCAATTTATCTTCATCGTCCCTTCCATTTTCCTCTTTTTTAGTTTCTGCTCCTTTCCCCTCCATAAACCTTATTCTTGAGAAACAGCACTGATTCCTGCGAATGCAGAGGTCAAGAGTTTTGGTTGCCATTGCATTGTTAGCGTTGCTGATAGGTTTTTTGCTGAGATGTGTCTTTTTGGCAAATTGCTGACGTTTGCCCTTATAAGAAGGGTGCTTCATGAAATTTGACGTCACAAGTTCTGCACTTCTCTCTTCCTGTCCATGTCCCTCGTCACTGAAGTTGAAGTTAAAGTGGACAACGTTAAAGAACAGATGCTGAGTCGACAGTTGTTTCAGTGTTGCTCAAATGTATACATTTAGTTTCGAATGTTCTTTTGGACGTTGTGTTTTTAACTTCGCGTCGGACGTAAAGTATTGTCTGGACAAAAAATAACGTCATTTTTTATATACATTTCAATGCCTGCTGTAGATCTTAGAATAAATAAACAAATGAATATCGGTAAGTATTTTGTGAGTTCGAAATTGTTTTATTTTGAAAGATAATTAGTTAAGTTGGAGAAAATATAATTACGTCCAATCAATTCAGATAAACTTTATCACGTGAATAAAAGGTTTTATATTGTGTTTTACAGATCTTTCCTATCTTCACATTTAATGATGGCATACGTAAGATTTAACTTACCAAAACTGCGTACTATTACTATATGGTTTCTAATTGCTTAGAATATCCAATTTTCACTTCCTTAAGATTAAAGATGTTTTGTTATCAGCTGTACAGGAATTGGTGAATTTATATTTCTACATTCTCTGTGACAGCGTATCATGTACCATGAGATCGCAATCTTTAAAGACACAGAGGCAAACACGCAACGCTGTTAGATGTACTGTGCTTGAGTGCGAGAAGTACCTCTAAGTAGAATATATTTCGATTAGTATCAACTGCAAAACTTTATACGAAGTTGATCCTTCTTCAAAGTCCTTTTCTGATGCGCAATCAGAAGTAATTTCAAATCTATTACTAAATATTCTGATCACGGTCCCACATGAAACCATCCTTTATTAAAAAAAAAATCCCTTCAATATAACGCTGCTGCCATTTCAAAGTTATTTCAACATTGAATGCGATGTAGTCATCATTAATTGACCTCTCTCTACCTGTAGGTAAAGGGATATGTAAATTCACTCAGGCGTTCAAAATTACTATTCCGGAACCTTATTGGCAACACTCACTCTTCACGTGAACAGAAGAGAGCGCTTTGTAACTTTTGTGCACTCCTTTCTCTCTCTCTCTCTGTATGTATGTATGTGTGTGTGTGTGTGTGTCTTTCTCTCCTATGTCATCCTCTTTATTTCTCCGTTTCTGGAGAAAGGAAACTGAACCTACGGGCTATGAAAATGAGACAAAAACGGATTGCTGAAAAGTCGTTTCATGGATCAGTATTCCCGCAATAGTTGTAGTAGTAGTTGAACTTAACTTTTTTTTTTACTTTCTTTCTTTCTCTCTCTCTATCCAAAAATAACCGCCAAACGGATTTTCCAACCCTCAACTCAGTCGCTTACCATTTTTTTCCCTGGCGTGTGTGTCTGTGTGACTAAAGTCTACATCTCAGCACAGTGAAGCATGCAATGCATCTCTCCGCACGGCGAATTTGAAGCATGAATCTATCCCCCCCCCCTCTTCGCAACTCAGGCGTGGTCCATCGGCCAAAAAGGAGGTAGCAGGAAACGTCGGCGGAGGGGTATGAGGGACCCCGTCGGTTGGAGCAGAATGTGAAAGCTACAAAAAGCATCCAACAATTCTACCCTTCCAAAATCTCTTCACTACCTCCACCCTCTCTCTCCCTCTTTCTCTCTTATTTGTGGAAACCATCACTAATGTTCTACTGACGCAGAATGTTCTTACTATGCAAGTAACAGTAATACTAGTTTCAGTAATAGTAGTAGTTGTAGTTTGGGTTGGAATAGTATACGTAGAACTATCCTTGTGGATCTTAGTAAATGTAGGGGACATGAAAGGATCACGGACCACAGAAGAAAGAAAAAGTGTATCATTCTTTTCTTTCTCTCTCTCTTCCTTCTCCCCAAAAAGCACAAGAAAATAAAAGAAAGAAATATAGAGTAGGGAAAGAAGAAACAGGAAAACGGGAAAGAACAGAGAGGTTCCACAGAAATCTGGGAAGGATTTTTGATGGTTTCGACTTTATTTAACTGCATTCCATTTTCTACAGATAGAGAATCAATACTTTTGCGATATTACCCAAGTATTTTTCTAGACAAGAGGATAGGTTAAAGAAAAGAAAAGGTCGTAGGGGAATATTGTAGGGAGAAGGGATTGGTGAAGGGTTGAAGGAGCAGAAACGAAAACAGCGGAGCGCACGAGCTCTAGAATGAGAAGAAAGGGTCTGCGTCTTGATCAATTTCCGTCTCTTGGCCCCTGTTTCCAGCACTCACCCCCTCCTTCACCCACGCTATTGCCTTTTCTTGTATCCTTTTGTTTTTCATTTGTCGCTTTCCGATGGTAGGTGTATATATTCCTTGACTCCCTAGAAGAACCATGAAAATTTTAAGACAGAAATTCCGTAGAAAAGCTCCTACTGCTGTGCGTGTATTAATGTTTCAAAGAAAAGGGAAACAAAGGAGTTACGGGAACAATGAAAATGACAAAAGATCCGAGAAGACCGTGGCAGAAAGATGGAAGGTGACTCCGTATTAAAACAATCTCTCTTTCTTTCTCCTCTTCTGCTATTCTATCCTACTTTTTTACTCCTCCAACTACCTCCATTAGCATACATTCTTCTTGTAAACTTGGTGTTCAATATTTGGAGCCAACCAGAACTGCGAAGTTTTCTTGTAAACGTGACAGACTGTATGACGTATTCTCGCACCATCTTTATGGGTAGTATTCTACGGTTTGTGACATTTGACATTTACAAAACGTTCTTGTCTATCTTAGTTTTATGGCGATGCTTTAAGAATTCCCGAGTTTGCAGTCCTGATGTCTGGTCCGGTAAAGGATTCGGGGAAGAGTCGGCCAGGGCCAAAGTTAAAGATACCATAAAGGCATTTTCCTGAGGTGATAGGAAAAAACCTGGAAAAAACTTCTGTCGGGATGTTTGACCACTGCTATCGAGCCCGCCGAACGTAAAATCAATGTTCTCCAACTGAGCTATAGCTGCTCGGTGTCAGTGCTTCGAAACAATAAAAAAGTAAAAACTTTTTTTTATATATAAATTATTTGTTCTTTCCAAATGGTCGGATATTATGGTGCGTCTCTGGAAATCTTTTGCGTGCATCAAATGAGTAATATTTTGATAATTTATTTTCCCATTTATTCACCACTTAAATACAATTTTGAGGAACTAGACGAAATTTCAGCAGTTGTGGAGTATGGACAAAGCATCGAGTTTTGTATCTCTAGATCTAATAAATTAAGAAAATCAAGACATTCAGTTACAACAATGGAGGAACTTCGTGTATATGTGTGAACGAAACCTGTTTTGGTCCTTTAAATTTGCAGTAAGAGTGTCTACTTTAATAGGTTCCGGTTCCGGCACACGTTTGTATTGTAGTCATTCAGCAATAATTGTTATTTATTTATTTATTCGCCTATCACAGAGCAATTGCTCCGATAAAGATAGGTGTTACCTTGTAAAACCACAATGTTTGAAACAATATAAATGTTACAATTCTCAGGTATTATACATATGTTGAAAACATAAGCAACTGTGCCTGAAATACATACTGCAAATTCAAATTCAGATAATAGAATACAATACAATTATACACATTACACACAAACAGACTCACACACACGCCCAGACATAACTGGACTATATATATATATATATATATATATATATATATAAAAAGATATTACAGAAGAGACAAATTGTACATAGGACAGTATATAAATATGGCGTATATTTAACATATCAGATTATGATGAACGCATGATTTTCTAGAAATTAAATGAATAAAAAAGAATGAAGAAACGGTATTAAACCAACATAAATAAGTTACAAAACAAAGGAAATTTCAACATTGTTATTCTTACCTTATACTCATTTAATATTTCTACCATTGTTGTCTAAATAAACTAAAACTGTTTTATTAAAATCTTCTATTTTCATACCAAAATCTAGGTTGTAATTAATTTTTATAATTTCGTTATGTTCATAGCACATTCTCATCATGTGAGAATTTTTTTATGTAAAATTGTTTTAAATTTGGGTATGTAGAAATGAAGTCTGACTCTTAAAATAGTCCCTTTAATGTTGAAGTTCAAGGCTTTAAGTAACTGAGAACAATCTATTTTCCAATTTATTAATTTATATAAGAAAATTTGACCTTAAATAAACCTTCTATTCTCAAAGCTAGACATTTTAAATGCATTTAATAAATATTTATAACATATTCGTTCTATGTATGCAGATCTATATCTCTTATAGTGTAAATATTTTTAAAATTTACCTTGTATTTTCTCAATTTTATTTATATACGTTTGGTATCCTGGAAACCAAACAATATTATTATCTGATATGTGACTTGGCCCATGTTGGTATTTCAAAGAAATAAGGTTTTGCCACTAGACCACATAGAATGGGAATGTACTGTTAAATTTGTTTTAGGGGTATATTCAATCTTACTTCTAACTAATGTATTAAACAATGTTACTGTTGCTTCTGCACTTTTAAACTCCTTTGTGTTTCTTACTACAAAGCCTAATAATTTATAACCGTAATTTAAAATATAATTACATAGATGACAACTCACTGTTCATGACTATACCCAAACTTTTAATTTTATTTCCTCTTTAAATACTGGTACCATTCATTGAATAATTAAAGTGGACCATGACTTTTTTTCTAGAATAAGTAATCGTACAACACTTGCTTAAGTTAAAATATAACTTATTCTCTTTACTCCAATCATATCAGCTATATATGGCCATTTGTAGCATTACTTTCTTTTTCAGTAATTATTTCTTTATATAAATTCAAATCATCCCCAAACAACATACATTGTGCAGATTTGACTCTCTTTGGCAAGTAATTAATAAGTATTAAGAAAAGTAAAGTTCCCAATTTAGAACCTTGTGGTACTCCAGATTTTACCTTATGAAAATACGAATTTTCGCATTTATATGTCCCAGATTGTTCCCTGTCATTTAAATATGATAATATCAATTTCAATAAATCGTTAGATATTCCAAATATAGCTAATTTTTTCATTAATATACCATGGTCAAGTTTATCAAATGCTTTTGCAAAATCAAAATGTATTGCATCAACAGTTTTACCAAAATATAGAGCGTCGGATATATATTGTGCATATCAGATCAAATTAGTCGAAGTTGATCTCCCAGAAATAAATCCATGTTGACTTACAGACAAATAAGGTTTCACATTCTGATACAGCTTTCCATAGTTTGTATGTTCAAATACCTTTGCTGGCGAACTAATTAAGGAGATAGGTCTATAATTTTCTACGTCGTTTTGATTCTCTGATTTAAATATTGGGTAGACCTTACTTCGCTTCCACTTGTCTGGAAATATTTATGTTTTTAGTATTAAATTAAATTTTTTACAAAGAGTCTTAACCAATATTTCCGCGCATGCCTTATATATATATATAGGGTGGAATTGTGTCAGGTCCACTCGATATTTTTGGTTGAACTTCCTTAAGGGCCATAATGCATTATTGTTCATTAATACTGTTAATAACCAAGCCAACTGGAATCAATGTATGTGGTAAGTTGTTTGTGGACTCAGCAAGACTACTATCATCGTATACAGAACTAAAATAGCCTGCAAATACGTTTGCTATTTCCGATTTTGTTGTTAATGATTGTTCTTTATATTTCATGGCATTACTACAATTCTGTTTGTTCCTTTCCATTTTCATATACAACCACCTTAGATCACTTTCAATATTTCTAATGTAATTTTCATAGGCTTGTTTAATTAATTTTTTGACACTACGACGTAACTCTTTAAACATGTTCATATTATAGGCGGATTTATGCTTCCTTTTCCTATGATACTCCTTAAGTTTTAACATATTCATGATTTCTACTGTAAACCATGTTGGATATCTTCGATTATCAAAAACTTTGCGCATTGGTACATTTTTACCTAAAACATTATAAAAATTGTTATAGAAATTGTCTAACGCGTCATTGGAATCATTTGAATTTATAACTGATCTCCAGTCTGCCTCCTCAAGATCCTTATACATTTATAGAAGTTAGCCTTAATAAAGTTATACATTAAAGTATTTTGTTTCCCTATTTGTAATCCTATTTGTAACATTATTGAGATACTTTATTTCATGCAGTGCCATAAAATTAGCCAGAGCAGTACATACAGATCCTCCCTGTAACAAATCGTAATCCCCACTATGAATTTGGGAGTGCGTGCAATTGTGTTCAGGTGAAAAATTAACTTTAAAAAAATTCACGATGCTATGGCTATCATAATGGCAGCTGCTGCTATTATATATGGTTCGGACCCAATCCAATGTAAGAAGTTTTATTTAATAACTCTCGAAATATTAGATTAATCAGGATAAGGCTTCATAGTAACGTTATCTATGCGTACAATCATATCAAAAATTATGAAAATTGGTTAACGCCTAACGGAAATAAATGATTTGAAAACTTGACAACTTTTCACATGATGATGTAGTTGCGACCGTGATATCATCAAATTACCAATGTACTTTATCGTTCATATTATGGTGTTGAGAATTTAGAGATAAACATTTTAAAACTTAATATCGTACTGTGATAACTATAGTTCTATTCTAGATCATTTCCGTTGATCTGTATGTACCTTTCGTTCAAGTAAACATTTTCATTCTTTTTTCCAGCCGTGACGTCATCAAATTACCAAATAATGTACTTTTTCATTAATACTTTTTCATTTATACTATTTGAGGTTTAGATATATATTTTTTGAAAACAATATAGTAGTGTAAAAACTATATTTAATTGCTTGATCGTTCCCATGGATCCAGACCTTTCGGAAAGTACCCAATTTCGTTCTTTTTTCATCCGTGCCGTCATTCAATTAACAAATAATTCACATTCTCATCAGTGCTATATTATTAATGATTTAGAGATAATTTTTTAAACTAAATAGTACTGTGACAACTACCTTCATCCGTAGACTATTTCCGTGTGTGTAGATTGTTCGGAAATATTCAAATTCCGCGATTTTAGGCAGCACCAGCAAGTGCTGTGAAACTTTACACAACCGTTCTGTCAGTCTGTCGATAACTTTTAACTCAGAAACTACTAGAAATAGGAAGGTAGTTGAGATGTTGGTGGAAAGGTCTCGGCGAGACGAGTTCAACCCAGTATAGAATCACGTTCCCGGAAAAAGTTTTCAAAAATTGTACTCTAGCTATACTGTAGTTAAGGAAACACATTCTATAATATGATCTAGGTACAGTTATACACCACTTAATTGTTAAGGTACAGAATATAAGTACATATTTACAGGGTAAAACTACTAAGAAGTGTCAACTTGAATATTGAATTGTGGTAAATAAATTAATACACAAACAAATAAACAAACAAGAACTATAAGCACATTAAAATATGTGAGAGTCGAGTTGTTGAAAAGTCTAACATTACCTTACTTTCACTATTACTTTCACCTTTGACTTCACCACATCTAAAATTCTACGTAAAATCTTAAGTCGGTCTCACACAATATGTATGTGTGAGTCTGAGATAGATAGTTTAGTTGTTCAACTTAAAAGTTAATAATCCTCCATTTACAAAAATAATTCCTTTAGCTCGCATATTTTGCCTATACATATTTCCTTTAGTGGCGTTTTGTTCTTGTCTTATTGTTTTTGTTTACAAAGATTTGTTGAATAATCGTATTTGTAAATAGGAATAACAGATCCCAAGTGTCTTCCATCATTATATGGAATAGGATATGTAGGAGGATTTGTTATCTTGTCCATAGTTAATACTTTTCCCTTTCAACAAGCGTCAAGATGATGCGAGCAGCAACAGTTCATCTATTCATGAATCATTGAAAACTTCTCATTTGCACATATTACAATCTGTATATAGGTTAGAAATCGTGAATTCTTTTCGTTCATCAAGAAAGCACTAATTAGCTGTATTAGTTGTCTTCTTTACTATGGAGCACAATAATGCCATTTTCTTGCCTTCAAGAGAACCATTCCATTCTTTCTTGCCATTTACTTCTTTTGTATTTCTTTTTATTTTTAGTTTCTCTTTTTTTGTTGGGGGAGCTGCTTTAATGATTTTTGATACTAGTTTATTTGTTGAGTGGGAAGTTGTTAGAGTTAACAGAAGTTCTGTTGTTATGACTATCTTATTAGATTGAATGTCTTTAATTTTTATGAGATTTGTATTATACATTTCTAGTACAGTTATTTATTATAAAGGACAATATATGAGTAGGGATTTTTATATTAATCGTTTTATCTTTTTAGTACTTATGTTTGTTTTATCAATAATATTATTAATTATTTCTCCTAACATTATTAGTATTTTATTGGGTTGGGATGGTCTTGGTTTAGTATCTTATTGTTTAGTAATTTATTATCAAAATGTTCGATCTTATAACGCTGGGATGTTAACTGCTTTGTCTAACCGGGTTGGAGATGTTTGTATTTTGCTTGCAATTACTTGAATAAATATACAACCATAAAATGAACAGTTCATTTTGAAGACTCCGAAATAGTAGTGTTAAGTTATTCCGAGGAATAATCTGAAATTTCAATGGAAATTTTTGTTTTGGCATTATAATTATTTTTGAGGTAACAAGTTAGAATGTTTGATTTTTTCATATACTTAACCCCAAATATGGTTATCATTGTTGCAAAAGTCCTAAAGCCTCTCAGAAATAGACTTGGTTTGCAAATATGTATACTAGAGGTGTAAGGAACATGGAAAAATACGTCTTTCTCAGTCTTTGCATTGTAGTATTTCTTCTTCTTCTTCTTCTTCTTATTATTATTATTAGTAGTAGTAGTAGTAGTTGTTGTTGTGGTGGTGGTGGTGGTGCTGATGCTGTTGTCTTAGTTGTCCTAATCCTAGAAAGAAATGAATAAAAATGCCAGTAATCCTACATCTTGTAATCTTTTAATCAAATCTTTTAATTATAATCTTGGCTCAGTTATTTTATGAACAATAAATGAATGTAAGAAAACAGTCCTTTGATCAGAAATAGTTTTTGTTAGATCATACCATTGTATTATGTACCATTGTTGTATGCTAGTCCCTCCACTCAACACACAATACACAGAGACATGAATTCTCATTGTCTATGTATGAAGACAAGTATGCTGCTAGTTTTATCTTCAGTTAATTTTCAACTAAAGAAAACTAATCACGAGAGAAAGAGAAAGTTGAAAAGCGAACGGTGACCAAAAAGGAAAAAAAAATCAATAATTCATTTTGGAAACCTGTTTAGAGAAATGGCGCTGGGTTCGTACAGGTACCGTTTAACAGCTGTCGAGAACCATCGCTCGCTCTCATTATTCATGGATGAGCGAATAGTAAAACTGAATCTCCAGCTTGAATCCGGGGGATTATCTGCTTCCCCCTCCAATCTAATTTCTCTGTCCTTTATCTCCCCCTTCTCTTGCTCGATCTCTTCTGACCCGACGCCTTTCCTTTTGCTTCTCTTCAGCCTCCCCCAACTGTTATACATGGAGATTGATTGTCGTTAAACTATTCATCACAAGTTTTGTTCTCCCTTTTCCACCCTTATTTCCCAAAAAGAACAATTGAAAATTCTTTTTGTTTTTCGAAAAGGGTGTCTTTGAGGTTTATCCTTAGGGAAAGAGAGAGCCAGTTGTAATTAAAAGGATAAAACGTGGGGCATATTTCATTCCTTCTACCGTTTATCCCGAAAAATAAAAATAAAAATTTCTTCGATTTTTTAGCCTTCTTTACATGACTATATAATATGCATGTAATTTATGCTGAGTTCTTAGAGTAGGAATTAGAACAAACCACCCCGTCGTTATGCTTAATTTCCTGTCAGAAGTATATTCTGTTTGAAAGCGTTGGTATAACGTTGGCCTTGTATTCATAAGTTACTTGATTCAATTCGAGAGACTGGTCATGATGCCTGGTTTGGTTCTTTCAAATTATGCTTTAGCTGATCTCCTTCACATATACCTTTCCCTTGATGTCACTTGGAAATGGGACTTAGTCCTGTAAGATGACTCAGAACAATGTATCCATTTGAAACCCCCGTATAGTGAAAATATGGTCACTACTCTGAAGTTAAAATTTAAAGCGTTTGTAGCAATCGTCCGGATTTGCAAGAAAGAAACCAATATACGCATGTAAATAATGTAGAGTCTTGCTTGTCATCAGTGAATTGCGGAATTCCACAAGGTTCTTTTTAGGGCCATTGTTGTTTCTTCTATATATAAACGACCTACCATCATGCCTAAAACAGAGCAAGTCATTACTATTTGCAGATGACACAGTCATTTTTAATAAAAGTTCAACATTAAAAAAACGTACAAAATGTCACTAACAAGGATTTATAAAATCTCTCCAGCTGGTCTCGATATAATAAATTGACATTAAATACCGACAAAACAAAGTGCATCTTTTCCAGAAATAGGCAAAAAAAGGAAATTATAGTGAAATATCCCATTAGAAACGGTAACGATAAGTGTTGTGAACAACATAAAATATCTCGGTGTGTGGTTTGACGAATTCTTTTCATGAGACAAACACTTCTCTGAAATATGTAAAAAGATATAATGTCACGTCGGAATATTGCGCAAACTTTCCAAGATGTTTTCAGAAAATATAAAAAGAATACACCCATACTTGTCGTACTGTGTCGAATCTTAGTATGTGAATCTCAGTAAGTATAATAAAAAACGCTTTAGCATCTTACAAAAGAAAGCCGTTAGATGAATAAAGAATGCAGACTATCTAGCACACACAACACCCTTATTTAAGGAACTAAAGCTGTTAACGGTTCAAGATCTATATAAACATAAAATAGCCTGTCTAATGCATATGTTAGTATCTGGAAATACATATCTACTAACAGTGGACGTTTCACCCACCTTACATGAGATATCGACAAGGGCAATAACAGATAAAAAAAATAGTACTTTCTCACCCCCGCCTTAACTATGGTCTTCGCAGTATCGGCTACAGAGCTACATTAATTTGGAATATTTTCCCTAAAGAAATTAGAATAAAAGCTTATATACAATTTCAGCATGCTGTAAAAAGCATACTACTGCAAAATATGAAACAGGCTTTGAGAAAAAAATAATCAAACCATTAGTACATAACATCTTATCCACAATTATTACATTTCCGTTTTCTCTCGTTGCTTCGCTTGCTCTTCTTCTCTGTGGTTTAGCTCTTTTGTATAGTTACTCTTTTGTTTATTTGGTCTTTTGTTGTTTGCTATGTTTTTTTGTAATTAATCATCAAGGATACTAATATTCTTAATATGTTATCATGTTTTGCATTGTGATTGTTTATTTTTAGAATTGTTTCTCCTTTTAACTGTAATAATATGTTATCAATGCAATTAATATTGTTGTAAATATGTATGTATTTACGTAATATGGGTGTTTTATGTGATTTGTGTTTGTACGTCAATTGGTAATTTTTTTTAGATTGTTTTTTTTAACTTTATATAGGTATTTAGGTAATTTTAGTGTTTTTGTATTGTACTTGTTAAACTTTATATCTAGCACGAAACTACAATGTGCCACTTGTATGTGACATAAGCAAAAGGAGAATCCAAAAACGGCTGAAGCTAGGATTCTTCTTAAATCTGTAAATATAATGTAATAAGAATGTTGAAAATAATTAATTTAATCGAATTAAACTGATTACTAGGTGAGTAGTTACGCTTGTCACTTTGCAGTCAAGTAACGCTAAGCTTGTTTCTGGTAGGCACATATTGAAATGAATGATTCGTCATCCACTCCAACATTGTAGGTCCTAAACTCAGAACGTAATCATAACTATCCTGTGAAAGGAAGCATTTTACTTTACCCATGGATCTCTGGGAAATGCACTGATCATAATTATTCGCTAGGTGTATGACTTTCATGCAGTCTCTCGAGTTGGCTGTTTTTCTGGATGTAGTTCTTCTATTTCATCAGCTACGTACTTCTAACAGGAGTGAGATCAATGAGTAAAGTTATATCGCCATTATTTGTCCTCTACACTAAATTGCAATATGTTCTTTATTGTTGAGAAGTGAAAGAGATGTATTGTAAAAAACCGCTCAAGAACACAGTTTGTGTCCAGCAAGTGGTTGAAATAAGATTTCGATTGACATATTGTCCTGTTGACGTATATACTGCGTTGTCAGTAATTGATCTTGTGCTATTAGCAGCAAGCATGCTATGTATACGTTGTTATCTTCCTAGAAACTCCTTATTCAGGCGCAGAAATGTGAATAACCCAGAATAGTAAAGTTGTACCAAGTATGAAGTCTACTTTTAGCTTTAGGTTTAGAACTCATTAATGCTGCTCCAGAAATAGACTACGTATTTGATAGTTTTGATATGACCCTTGATTTCTTGTTGTTGCTAATTTTAGATATCTTTAAGGATTGAACTTTGGTGTAATATTTTATTGAAACTAACGTACGGGAGAAAGATATCATTTAATTTTCTGTTGATTTCAAGGACTTTTTCTTTGTACCTGACTCTGTGAATTTCAGTATGTACACATTAAATCATTCCCTTTAGTTGTGTATAGAGTACTTTGCACACAATTAGGTGTTTTATATGCTTCCCACTTAGTAAAATATGTACTTTGTGTGAGTATGTTTGTATTGTATATTTTTATAGTTCATAAGAACGTGTTTTGTATCAATGACTTATTTAATATCTGATTCTTTAATTAGTGTGTGTTAGATTCAATTACTCAATGTAATGGCTTAGTTTTAATAAATTTGTGGAATTTGTACGACTGTGAAATGTAAATAAATAAGTCGTGATTTATCTAGAGAAATTGGCAGTCAATTTGCCTTTGAACTTTTTATCCTGATTTTAAATTCATGTGAAATATATTTGAAAATGATTTGCGTCATTTACTCCTGTTTTCTCTTTTCAATAATAATAGCAGTTTATTCCAACATCGTTTTAAAAGTTTGCCACTCGAAGAAAAATAATACGTGTATCTTTTAAAGTTTGTTTGTATAATCTATAGTTAACATATAATATTCAGAAAAAGAATTATATCAAGCGTCTTTTCCAAGTTCAATTATGAACATCAAGTCAATAGCAATTAATAAAAAATAGCTGTGTATATTTATTCATTTTTCAACTTAAAACATAAATATATTTGACAGTATATTTAATAATCAATGGTTTTTGGTAAAGAGTAAAAATACATGAAAAATCGCCTGTTGTCTACAATTCTTTCTTTTTTTTCTTAAAACATTCTAGATGATTAGAACTATCAAATTTTAGCTTAGACGTCCAGTCTTTACGCTTGACCCTGCATTCTTAGACCAACAACAACCAATTCCATTAACGATCAATTATGAACCCGAAAAAGTTTGTCATGTTGTTAGGCATACTTTAGAAAATTAAGTTTTTACTTAAACTTTTCTTTTCTTTAAAAAACATCGCACGAAATCTAGCCAAGGATAATTTCGTTTTCTCCTTCTTTTTCCTTAACTTACCCTTTCTTTTTGACTTTGATTTATATAAGTAGAACAGTTTTGCATCACTCGTAACTGTCTCCGAAGTCTTGTTAGGCCTGCTTTTCAGCTTGGCGAAATTCACGACCGCGTCTTTCCTGACGACTTTTTAGCACATATTTAAAATGTCTAGTGTTAGTCTAAACATAAATATTTTTTGTCGATAATTGTTTTATTTTTTCAACAACAAAAAGTCCGACAGATTTTTCACTTTGGGAAAGCCAAAATTGAGAAGTCTAAATAGATTATTTCAGGGTTTATATTGTTTTGAAACGCAAAAGTTTTCAAATTGCTGATGAGTTTGGTGCTGACTTCTCTAGTAGTTGAGGCCTTGTCGTTTGTTGGACTGTAAACCTATTTGTAAAAGAGTCTTATTTTCGTGCTCAGTTGATTTCCATACATTTCTCACTGAAAATTAAGAAGCAACTAGCATAGTTATGAGTTAATGAAAGTACTAACCAAAGTCTTTGGAAAAGTCTTAGAAATATGTGGTTCTCAAGAATCATTCACATCAATTAATTTGATTATTCAAACTTCTTTGTATCTACTATTTAGCATTGTCAGTAATGTAGTATCTTAACAATTTGAATATAACAATGTTCAAAGACATCATAATACTTCACAATAATTATTCATTAATATTTACACTTTCTTATCCATGGATTTGACTACGTATTAATGCGTTAAATTAAAAAAAGAAATAGCAACTAAAAGTTCTTCATTATAAGGTTAGTGAAGAATTTTCCAATTCATGTGGAAATAAATTTGTGTGTTTCATATACGTATCTTTGTGACTAAAATAAGCACCTGGTGGATTCGAAGTGAGGTTGTGCATGCAAAGTCTATCTATGATTATTCAGTGACAATAGTAAAGGAACGAAGCTTAGGAAAGGAATTAACTATGTTAAATATACAACGTATTAAGTAAGTATATATCTCTTTAAGGAAGAAAGCATATTTAAAAAAATATGTTTCTCTCTTTGTGTGTTTATTAAATAGTCATATATCTAGAAAAGGTAGCACCATATCCATACAGAAATGGCTGACCTTGAATTAAATAAGTATTAGTTGTCTCATATTATATAGACTAAATAAATTAAATAATACGATGTATGATTATTTACTGCTAATCAAAGGCTATAAAAATTAATATGATTGAAAAATACACAGAGAAAATGTTCGCTACCATGACCATATTTCCCAGTTATCGATCGATTGTTCTATCATTACCCTAGAACAGCCATGGCCTTTTTTTTTTTTTTTTTTTTGTAATGGAGCATTCATTCCTCATACCTGAGCTGGACTAGCAACTGACTGCTGGTGTCAAAATTGAAGGGATCTCATTACATGCGTACGTTTTTATTGCAGAACGTGTTTACAAATCGTGCAGTAAAATGTTAGTTTTCTTTGCACAAGGTCTTGGGAAATCAAGACTAAAGTCCCGATCACGACAACAAGTAATTTTCTATTAATTTTTCAACACTTATCGTACGGGTACATAAAGTCTTTATGCGAAAAACTTAATAAAATATGTGTTTGTGACGTGATAAACGGAAATGTTACTTTTATTTGCGGTTCTATAATCAAAAGAAAAGTGAACAACTTTATAGCAGCATTTCTTGGTTCAAAAAGAGTAGCATGTATTGGAGAAAAAGCAAGTGTTCGTGACATGAAGCAATGTCTGTTTTCTTCAAGTGAAATTTAATGATACATTATGAATGTCTTAGGTAAGTTTTGTACACTTGCAATTACGTGTATAAAAGTAGGGAAAACATGTTATAATAGTTTGATTGGATTCTTATTAACGTCCTAAACGAACTAAAACATTTCTAAGCACAGGGTCTACAGTTTTTGGGGAAGTGTGCTCCGAACCATTTCATACAACGTACCACCATAATACTTGAACCAATGACTACTGGCACAGAAAGAGAGCATACTATCCTCTTTGACAACCTGAATCCTATGTAATAATGTGATCCTCATTCAATATGTTTGCATTAAAACATTACTTTGTAGTTATGCGAAGTCATGGTATATTAGTGAAAAAGATAGTAGTATAAATAAAAATACTATTGAAGAATTTAAAAGTTGCAATTTGTTGTTGTGATATCCATGAAAATAAAGAATAGATTTTTACTAAAACGCTCGAAATAAGACCACTCATGAAACACGACTACAACAGGTTAATAGATCTTGGAAATAAAAAAAAAGTCTAAAAATGAACATATATAGATAAGTTAGTTCAAAAGGAACTTTTATTATGAGAAGAGATGATTAAATCAGCTAAAGTTCTTGAGTCATTAAGCACACTTGTTTTGTTTTTTCTTAGTTAATGGTGGGCGTTCAGAAAAGGGCTGTGTATATCGTTGACGCTGAAGAGAAACTTGATTCTATTTGATGCTTCCATTGACCTGTCTTTTATTAGTAATATGTATCATTAAGACGAACTTTGTTCCAACACGGTCATTAGCAAATGCTTATCTCTAAAAAAAAAACCAGTAGGATATATAGTTTGGTGAAACAACCTTTTATATATTCTCTTCCTAGCCATAGAGTCCTCTTTTAAGTACGACTCTTCGTGTATTAGTGTAATGAACACACAAATACTGAATAAATAACTCATAATTAGTCTTAGCTGTCATTACATCAAGTTGCAATACATTTATCTTTGTGGAGTCATTATTATTAGTCTCAGTGTGCTAAGTAACATTTGCCATTAACAGTGCGTGTTTGAAGGATTGTACAAGGAATGATTCAAAGAACATATACATTAACATTTCTGTCCTACATTCTCTTTATGTGGTTTGGCGTGCATATGGTTTCATTACTAAGATCACGGGATCTGTTGCACCGCTACGAGTTGGGAAAGAGGGGAGCGACCTCTGCTTCCTACAAGTTAATGAACAAGACACCATGGCGTAGGTACTGCGGTTTTACCCCTGTGTTTTTCTTTTCCTCTTTTATTTGGTTGCTTGAGAGAAACACACACAAACACACACACAGAAGTGGGATATATTTTTCTCTTAATATATGCACTTCAAAGGAGACTCAACACTGTCCTTAGTGGTAAATGGAATATATTTACACATTAACAAACACACCGTAGGATGAAGAAAAAAACCGGAGCAGAAATACTTCTGTGATGTACATATTTGGTGTTGGTGCTTTTTATGGGCGCTCAGAAGCCCAACCGCTGTATTTCCCGAGAGCATAATAAAGTATCAAGTTATAAGAGGTACCAAAAGCATTTTATAAATATGAGCAGGAGGAAAATCAACCACCTAGCGAAGGTCTTTGCCTACGAAACTGAAAGAATATCGAATAGGTTCAAATTCCGTGTCGACCGACTGAAGTTTTCTACTGTATTTTCTAAAACAGAATCACTTACATCGCCTTTGCCATGCTTTTAGAAAATTGTGAACTTAGATCTGAATCAATCAAAGTTGAAACTGGTTTGCACTGTAAGAAAAGGTATATTTCTCTTACATGCATGTAATAAAGCAAACTTCTGATCATTTCTTGGTTAGTTATTTATCTACGAGCATTATCAGAACTGCGTTTGCCTAATTTATCACGTATTTTATCCCCGGGTCAAATGAGCAGCGTTTACGTTACAATATTGTTATTGCTGCGCAACTTTTAGCTAAACATTAGTTTCTGTGGAGATACCAAAATGTTGCTAATGTAAACGGTGCCGTAATTGCTAATGTTAAGCCAAACTACATCGGCTGAAAATTCATGTGGCAGTGGTTGTGGCGTAAAATCTACTCGTGTAGCCCCGACTTAGAGCGTACCAATAAACGGTGTTTGCAACATAACAAATTGTAAGTTATCAAGAAAAGGGATAGAACTCAGGTTCTTCTTGGTAATAGCCTTAAGTTTTAGTAAACTATGCTACGAAGAACACAAAATTTGAAATTTTTTGCTATATTTTGAAGACGTTCAATGCAATTATGAGTAAGTCGGAGTTTATGGGTACATGTTGTGAACAAAATATGTATAAAACGTGTTTAAAACATAATGCTAAAACAGTAAGTGTCAAAGAAAATCAAGAACTGAACTAGAAAACAGATGATAACACTTCTAGTACGCATTAGACAAAAAAAAAATCAGTAAGATGAGTACAAACAGTAAAAATAAATAAATACATAAATCAGTACCTCGTAACAAATGTATTTTCTCCATTAACTCTAGCATGTGTGTTTAAATTTTGTTTCAAAAACTATTTTTCCTTTATACTGTTTCAAGTTGCAACGTTTTCCCTCTTTAAATGCTGTTGAACTCACTTTCTGTTCCTCAATGTGAATTTTTGAATTTGAATTTAATTTAGACACTCTTCCAAACGATAATTTTCTGTCAGCTAGCACGTACGCGAACTTCGTTAAAAAAAAAAATGCAATACGGCCGTAATAGCCTTGTTGCCACTGAAGACATGATACATTTTGTATGGGCCTCAGGTGCTTGCCTTCAAAATTGGAAGTCATTAACTTCATTGCTTTCTGATTTATTGTGACCAAATTTTTTTTATAAGGGAAACCATTCGCAGTCACAATGGTAGGAATTCGCCTTAAGACCTTTAGACAACTTTAGCTCAGGTCGTGTTCCTCATTGTGTCCAGCATGACGCGCCATTCACTAATTGTCTTAGAAGTTCAGTTTAATTTATGTATCTTATTTGCTTAAATCATGTTCTCTATGTCCACATTACAGATGATTCTGAGCGTTTTCGTCATTCTACGATCAAAGGAAATGACTAGAAAGTATTTTACAATAAGACGAAAAGTTGGTGAAGGAGATAGTAGACGAGAAGTTGAGAATAAGACGAATAGTTGATAAAAGATGTTTAATAATGAGTTTAAATGTATGAGAATGTCAAACATGGTGTAGTAGAGAAACTCATTGATTTCGGATCAGCACTAAGCATGCGCTAGCAGGTTCAACGGGTAATCAAAGCTGTCATCCTGATTGAGATTTTCCAGTTGCTAGATTGCAGAAGACCGTCACTTACTTCGAAAGATGCATCCATCAAGGGAGTACAACCCTCACACATGTTACAAGCTCAGGACACATATTCTTTTATAACCCATTGAGGGAGATCCCGTCCTCTTCCATGAACCACCCTCACTCGCGAAGAACATGAATTGCCGGGAAGAACAAACATTACAGGTCGAAAGTGCTTGCGATAAGCTATCAAGTATATTTGTGAAAGAGTTTACATTCTCTATAGCGTAATGGATAGAGCCTTGTAAAACGCATAGAATGGTCATGTTTTATTTTATCCGTGACTATACATCAAACTAACAAAACGTATTAACACGAGAACTTTGTGAATGACACCAACATGTGGCACATATATGAAAAACATCATCAATCAAAAAATATATATCAGTGATGTCTGCGCAGTATGCTTATGATATATGCACAACATATTCAATATTTTTATATTTTTATTCAAACAATATCCATAATTGTTTATGGATATAATCAAGTAAGGAGTAACACGTAAAGTAAAGGAGTCATTCTGGCCTGCCCATCGCAGGTAGTGTCTTCAGCCTCCATCGCAGAGAAACAGGAGAGGCACGCGCCGCCACGCGAGTAAACTCAGGAAAGCCTGTTGGACCGGATGTAGACGGGAGTTGTAAGGTAGTGGCCCTAGGGGCGTTCCCACATTGGCCTTGCTCGTCTTCACATATAACAACTAACCATTCAGGTTCCATTATAGGTGTATTGTTATTAAGCTGGGCGAACTCTTTTGAAATAAAAAAAAATGTATTGAAAAAATCGAGATATATCTAAAGAGGAATTAAAATATGTTTAAAAAAACAAAGCCATAAAAAAGCATGAATGAAAGCACATAAGTAGGAAGTGTTGTCAACCATGAAATATTTATAGGTTTTTCTCAATCATTTTATCGCCTTGTATATTGTATACTCTTTCCTGTTTCTTGTTCTTCCCTATTTTATTTATTTATGACTCATGCCATTTACAACCCTAACAGATGGCGTCCTTCGGCAAGCACTCTCCTGAGTAAAAGGATAGGGAAGTTAACTACCACTGTCTTATTTAAAGTTCCTTCTGATTCGACTCTGGAAACCTTAGAATGGCCAGCAGCAGTAGTCGAATCAACCTGCCTGCCCAGTGCCGATAGAATTCCGCAACCGTAATAACTAGATCAGCCTTTTAAATCCTGCCACTCTCATTTAGCATGCCTTCTAGGCAGGGATTCACATAAATTATTGTCTTGTACTAAACATTTCGCTTCACTTTGTATCAATACCCTCGTACAGGACACACATACATTAAAAATACTCGTATTTAGAATAAGATATTAACATTCAGTCACATATAGGAGCAACGACATTGTGTTGTCATCATTTGTTAATTGCATGCTTATTTAGAAGTGTGTACGCATAATTGTAGTACTAAATAAAACGTGAATAAAAGCCATTATAATACATTAATGCCTTTAACATAAATCAAGAATCTAGTATCATAATATGACCGTGGTGCTGTAAGTGAAGAAACTAAACGCGGACCTGGGCGGTGAAAATCTGCCCAGAGTGTTTCGAGAAGGATAAGTGTTACCGTACCTAAGATATCGAATACATATATTTTTGTATGAAGAACGTTCATCCTTGTTGCATTTTAGCTATCTAAAGGATACGTAAACATTTACCGTGCTTGAAAATTTCGTATAAATATAAAGGTTCAGTCAAAAGACGGATGTAGCTAGTTTAAGTTTTTTGGTTGATCGTCATGTTTTCAAGTTTACCAAAAAAATACAAATTTTAAACCTTTTTTAGAGCTTTCACTTTAAACTTTCTTTAGTAATATATTATTTCTTGGCTTAAGCTTTAGAAATAACAACTATATTTTATGAACTATTTCTCAAAATGGTACAGCAACAGCTTTTCATTCAAATTAGATGGCAATTAATGAAATAACAGCCGAATGTAAGTAGAAGAATGATACAGCAATTTTATTCTGGAAACTTACAAAAACAAGCGTATAAATGTCTCTTCTATAGTAGGGAAAATATTTTTTGAGAATGAGTACATAATATTTGTATATTTTATAATATATAGTATGTGCCTGTATGCGCGCGTGTATAATGCAAGATGTAGCCTGTCTTGTGATTTTCTTCTTACTTGAATTGCATACTCTGTAAAAATTCCTTAATTTGCGCATCGAATGTGAACGGCGAACATTACTTCATTTGAAAGAATTAAAAGAAATAATTAGATTATGACATTCTCTTTACGAATCCGTGGAAAATTTTACTAACAAGTAAGGTTCGCGAATGCGCAGAAACAAATATAGCTACAATGTAGTTCAAATGAAAGATCATGTCGAATATATGCATAAAACACCGAAAGAAACTTCTCCTTCATATATAGTTCAAGAGTAGCGACAGTAGTTAAGGAGCACACTTAACCATAGAAATATTGCAAATTGCCTACCTTCTCAGGATACTCCTTCACATGGATGATTAACCTTTTGAATGTAAGCTATATACAGTACACATCCCTTGTTTTGCTATATGATAGGGGCATAATAGACAATTATTTAGTGTTTTTAAACTAACCACATATTTTTTTCTATAAAAAATGACAATTACATCCTATATGTAATGAATAGTCCCCAGAAAGCACTATATCTTACTGTAAGTCTTAATTAAATACTTGTAATTACTGTTCCTCCAACCCTGTTGCCTGTGTTCAATCAATAACACAGCACTAATAGCGGATAAGCAGTTAAAATCCAGTTATTAAAATTACTATACAGTTGTGTGAATTCCTTGGTGCAAGATATGTTAGTGAACAGCTTTGTACACTAATGAGAGTAATATATTACCGTATTTATTGTTAAATACCATACCATTACATTAAATTACACAAGGAACATTCACTGTAAATCAAATCATATAATGTAATATGTATATACGAGAAATTTAAGTTGTATTTGCTTATATTCAGTGAAAATACTGATTTTTCGTGACACGCGTGGGTATCGAACCGATGTATTCCTTACTACACCAAGCTATTCTCACCAGTCGGTTAACCATTTCTTTTAAACTGTTAAAACGCATATGCCACACAAGCAAAATACCTCTTTTTCTCTTCATCTGTTGCACAGCCTATTTTGTTATTTTACACACACACAAACAAAAAAAACAGATAGAAAGAAAAAGAAAAGAAAAGAACACGCCAACCAGAAACAACAGTTTAATATATAATTACTTTGCAATTCATTTCCATCTTAATGTTACCTTTTTTTTTCTCTCTTTTTGTAGTTCTTTTTCCCCCATCTGTAGGGGTATCTTGCTCTTGTGCGGATTTTAATTCAGCAGACACCTCATTATTGAGACCCCTGACAGCGATGGAAATGGAAAGGATAATACATTATGTATGTATGTATATATATCTTGACATGCACATATAAAACAGGATGAATTAACATACGAAGAAGATGAAAGATAAATTGGTTTTGTTAGATCACACCCATCTTTGCATGCCAGTTCTTTTTGTCTTTTCAAGACAGAGGAACCATGAATAGACAATGATACAACAAACACTTAGAAAGGACAAAATATATAGATTTTGTTTCAACAATTAGAGTTTATGTCAAGACTACCACAAATGAAGCTTAGAGTGTCAGTTTAAAAAAAAATGTACAGAGGAGCGAACCAATAAAGTGAACTAAGCTATGAAAAGAGCAGGTAAGGACCCAGATAATGCAATGGTGGGGCCCCCAGCAACATTTTAGTCAAAGGAAAATCACATATGGTAAAATGACATGTGGTAATACGTAATGAAATGTACCGTGTCGAGTTAATCGCAAAGAGACAGATCCTTGACGTGTAGCTTATCCTTCGCCATAATATATTACGTATATACTCGATTGAAGAAAGGAGCAGTGGACATAGATAGGTAATGAAGTAAGTTCGGGTATAGGCAGAACAATAGTATGACGGGAAAGGTAGATCCTTCGCAGATGGTTTAACCCCCTCTTTCGTGATATGTATACAACAGAAGTGAATATGGTTACAGAGAATGGGAACATGAGAATTAGGTTTAAAAGTAGCATATAGAGGCGTCATTTGTATTTTAGATTGTAGATCTGAGTTTCAAACAGATCCTTGACGTGTAGCTTAGCCTTCGCCATAATATATTACGTATATATCCGATTGAAGAAAGGAGCAGTGGACATAGATAGGTAATCAAGTAAGTTCGCGTATAGGCAGAACAATAGTATGACGGGAGAGGTAGATCCTTCGCAGATGGTTTAACCCTCTTCTTCGTGATATGGATACAACAGAGGGGAATAAGATGAGAGAGAATGGGAACATGAGAATTAGGTTTAAAGTAGCATATGGAGGTATTCCTAGATTGTAAAGTGGGACAAGATGTGAGCCCCAAACACGAACGAGGTTGATATGAACACAGTGCTATAGGTTAAGAATAGAATCCAAAGCAGTTGTGACTTTACCATTAGCTAACTGCAAATGGAAAGTAAACATTTTAATCCTGCAAATACAAATTCACTTGAAATATACGATTTGTGTTAATGAAACATGCTACGTTTTGAAAAATGAAGTGCAGTTGAAGGCTGATGAGAGACAGATCTTGGTCACTAGAGATAATTTTGTACTTTAGCAGACTTTGATATTGTTGGAACACGTTGAGTAAGGATATGAAATTAAAATACTTGTGCATTGATGTATCACTAGGCTACAACAACGTTTAGTCACATATGGCACAACAGTACTGAATATTACTCTTACAATAGTAACTGAAGAATATTAAAAGTAAGAACATTATATTTTTATAGATATGAAACAAGACTGTTCCACAGAAATCACATGCAACAACATCTTTGCTTGTAATATAGTTAGGAATAACGTCATTTGTTTCCCAAGTATTGGGATCAAGCGAATAAATATTGTATTTGTCAAGTTGTATGTGTTATTGTACTTATGAAATGCGAGTAATGACGACAAGTGAATCTTGATGCAACTCTTGCAGTATTTATTGTACGAGACACTTGTCATGAGATTGATAGGGACAAGTTGTATTCTTTATTATGATTGGTCAATAAAGTACATAAAGACGTTGAACGAGGATTCTTGGATGTAGTTTTCCAATGGCGGTCCTGTGCGAATGCTCGACTCTTGAAGTTAAACCTGCTTGCATAATGTATAGTATTCAAAAATGGAAAGCAAATGTTCCGCTAATTTGTCTTGCTTGCTTTGACCACATTCACATTGAGTCTGGAACTCACGACTGTATTCACATGTCGGTGGAATCCTTGGAACAGGACGTAGTGGAAACCTTAACATATGCGCCTATATGCAATGAAATCTACGAGAAATTTATAGAAACGCACTTAGACAACGAACATATACTTCAGAAATTTGTGAAATCATATAAAGAAATGATTACAAGTACAGAATACATAGACAAACTGTATGTCATTCTTTGGACAAAAGATTTCTTACACGGTTCATTTGGATGTTGTTTGTGAGCAATGGAAATAAAAAGCATCAGTTTGATTGAACAAGAAATTATTTATTGTGCATAATCAAGAATATATACAGAGTAAAACATTCCAACGGATACACGAAAATATTGTTATTACACATAGGGGATTGATTAATATTGTTTTAGTACTAAACACAAGTGATACAAGAAAGTGACGTCATACAAAATATTGTAATTACATACAACTGAAACAAATGATTCAACAACTCAAACCATATAAAATAATGAAACCTTTTTTTTGTTTCTTGTAAGATCATACAAAATATATGTCTACTACATTGCAGCAGAAATAAAAGTGAAGTCATGTAAAATAGTACTGTCTGTTGCTACATAAAAGTCAACTTGTATTTTTTTTTGGTGTCGTCTAACTTTTAGGATACAAGTCATTGTTTTGAGATAACATAATTGAAAATAACGGAAAACAATGTTTTTTTTTTGTGGAAAACAATGAAGGAGTACCAAATTAGTTTATTTGTTTGACACATTGCAACAAAAAAGTAAAGTCATATAACATATTGCAGGCTGCTGGTACATAAAAGTCAACTTGTTTAAAATATTTTTTTGTATAATGTGCTTGTCTAACTTTTAGGCTAAAAGTTTTAATGGAACTGTAGAACTTTCTTGTTAATGTTTTGGTGGAAAACAATGAAGGAGTACAAAGGAATTTTATTCGTGGTACAAGACAAGAAGTTTTACTTGTGCAAAAACAGTGAAGGCAACTATATCAAGTCATAGAAAATAATTTTTGTTGTTACAATAAATTAGTTTTGTGATGAACATTGTTAGGACTCGCAGGAATCATATCTACTAAGAAAGTATTAAGCCGTTCAAATTTGATTGATGACGTGCACAAAAAAGTGTTGATGAAGTTTTTTGTTTTGATGATTGCAG
>JAGDQP010001340.1:70258-125599 GCA_022664845.1 Lepisma saccharinum | reverse complement strand
TGATGTTCGAGCCTTAGGGTTGGTGGTGGTGGATTTTAGGGCCGCCAGCAGGAAGCAAATTTGCTGTATCATCACAAGTAGGTTACAATAAATATGGCAAAGCTTCCCTATGTTTCAATAAATATTTCATTCCCACGGGTGGTGGGTATGGGAAAAAATCTGCAACATGGAAGCACAGTGTCCTGGAGAGTGGTTACGATAAAGGGGCGTAAGTACCCAAAAACTCGAAGTTAAGGCCGCAGCCAGCTACGGGGGGCGAGGACCTAAACGAGGCCGAGAGAGCGAGTATATATATTATACACCTACAAAAAGCTGTGAAATCCGAACAAAAACACCAGGGGTGCAAAAAGTGGAGCCAAGTTCTTTAGCCCTAAAAAGGTGTGAAATGGGAGACGGATGAGCCAAGTTCCTTGGTGACAGCATGTAACAGGAACAAAGGAACTTGGCGCGAATTGGCAAGGTTCATGATCCTCAAGCTATAAGGGTGGTGGGGATCCTAAAACCCACTACGTCCACCGCCACCAACCTTAAGGCTGTTGCCAGCTCGCGCCAAGTTCCTTTGTTCCTGTTACATGCTGTCACCAAGGAACTTGGCTCATCCGTCTCCCATTTCACACCTTTTTAGGGCTAAAGAACTTGGCTCCACTTTTTGCACGTCTGGTGTTTTTGTTCGGATTTAATACTTACTTCTAAATGCTGTGGCGTAATTTTTGCTGCAGTAGATCAGTGGCGGATTAAGGGTTTTTGCAGGTGCAATAAATCAGGGATATTTTCGATATTTTTCCCGCGAAGTGACTTTTTTAAAGTATAAATTTATCGTATTTCCCTTCATGTTGTCAAGTTTTATCATGGAATATGACACCGGTATCCCTCAAAAATGGATATTTCTTCATAAATTAGATTTTGTCTGGAAACAAATCAAAGCATTTTGAGACAAATTTCCGAAATAATGTTACAAAAATAAAACATTGCCCTTTGAGGATGGGCACGTGTCCCCTGTACCCTCTTTCTGGATCCGCCACTGAGTAGAATACTTTGTAAAGAGTGGCTTACATTTTTAATTTGGATCAAAAATATCTCCTTGCATTTTCTCCAGTCAGTAATTATTTTTGTTTTTTACTTTGAGAATTACGTTGTATTCATCCTAACAATAAATATTCATATTGTAATTGACGCAGACGTATCCGGTATCGAATAAACACTAGGTGGATTAAACCTATTGAAAGTTAAATTATTCAGCTAGCATTTAAAGCTGAAATATAACTTTTGTTTTCGCTGCATTTCGTTGTCAGTGGGTTATAAATGACTTCAGTAAGTTGCTACTGAGGAAATACAATAGGAATTAAGTCTTCTTTGCCTTTATTGTTTTACAAGCCCTTCACTGGATGACTTTTCGTCTGTCTTTTAGAACGCCGATTATAACAGTACTGACGGTCGTAACTGAACGTTCAAAATGGCGGCGTAATCATTCTCGGGTAGGCTATAATGAAAAGAAAAGAACCAAATCTGACCTTCCTAACCTCCACTAATCATTCCTAACACACTTATTAATAATAGATATAATAATAAAAATGTTTTTGACAGAAGAAATGAAGGAAAAATACAATTTGGCATATTACAACTACGACAGTCATTACTATTATTATCCGACGCTTTAGATTATTAGATATTTGAAGGTATAACAAACACTATAGGCTTGTTGAAAGTCGTATATCGCTTTAACTCAAGTTGTGTTTGAAATAATAGTGAAATGAGTGCGATAATTATTTGTAGTATACAACCACGGAAAAATAGCATTCCAGGAAAATAGCATTTAGATTTTATTTTATTTATATTTAACGGTGTAGATCACCCGCGCCATTTTGGTACTCACTTTCCATTTATTTACATGGGAAATGTTTTCCTCGTCTTATATCTTTCAGGAGCATACTGGATGACTTCTGTTTTCGCCCGGTTTATCGTCATCTTCTCTTTTACTCATGCTATTTTATAGAAATGCAATATTTTACACACGAACAGTATAATTTCCCGTCAACATATTGTGATTTATATAGCAAACTATTAACAATAAATTATACTTATATTGTTGAAGAAACTTCGCAAACAAAAACTATACAAGAGTCGAAATAACCACCAAGACAAATTTTGTGAAAGCAGAACTTAAATATTCTACTTCCGAGAGGCATAAAATGAGTAATACAATTCCCGTGTAAATCACTGGAAAGGTCATACCAAGATGACGGGGGTGATCTACACCGTTAAGAACGAGATAAGCACCTATAAGCTTGAGTCTGTCATTCACTTGGAGTCCCTCAGAATGTTACGGCTTAGGCATAGCTGAACGTCCCACCCTTCAAAGTAAAAAAAAAAAAAACACTTTATAATATTTCCGCTATACCCTTTTCTGTGACTTGCTAGTGTACTGAAATAAGTTGAAATGTCCAGTTTTGGAAAGCTTGGGAGTTGGCAACCCTAACTCCAATACCATGTATTAAATTTCTTGCAAAAAAAAGAAGTAATTTTTAATACATAAGATACTTAATGTTGAAAACTATGGGAACTACATACTGATAATAACTTGGGATGTTTATTTATTTAACACGCTTTATAGATAGCTCGTGCAGAGGACAACATATGATATTGTTTCTTAACGACGAAATAATAGCAGAACAATTGAAAAGATTCAAGAGATAATCATTGTTGTATCCATAATGATGACTCTAATCCAGTTATCTGGAATGAAAGTGATATAGAAAAATATGTAGAAACTCTTTTTTTGAGGAGGGGGGGGGGACGTTGTATGTCACCAACTTCATCATTTAATCAGTTGAGAAAGAACCTCCTCGATTTATGAGTATTTTTGACATAATTGTAACGTAAAACAAGTGTTAAATACCAAACGAAAACTTTCGATGAGACCAGTCAACGTGCGCAACTATTTACTTTCCTATTCGCTTGCGCTTGAGGCGAAATCGATAATTATTACATACACTAAGGGACATTGAAAATACCCTACTCTGAAGAACGTGCAATAGTGTTGAAATGTGGAACGTCCTACGAGCACAGGAAAAGAACGAGATTTGTCCATATCCTTGATTTTACAGGAGAGCTTTTTAAAAGTTCATATTCAACATTCCGTATACCAGCACATCAAATAAAGATTTACATGTAACGGATGGACTATACATATTATCTTCTTGCATGATAATAAGTTAAACGGACTATTCAAAGATGTCACTTTTGTCCCAATTTGGCAAAAATGGACAAAGGGTGTTCTTTTCCTGTGATTTTCACTTTTATATTACCGTTTGAGTAGTGTTTTGAGGTTATAAACGCGTCCATAACGCAATATTAATTAAATTTCTATACGGCTGACTTATCTACATACCCATACACAGCACTCTTTCTTGTCACTGTCTTTATTCACCCCGATATACCACAAGGGTCAGCCTTATCTCCACTGTTATATCTCATGTATACTGCGAATTTACTATCTCGACCACCTCATACGTATATTTACCAGTACGCTGACGACATACTGCTCTACAGACTACAATCGACATAATTTCTCTATGAATTGTTCACAAACTAAAGACTGAAAATCAATCTCACGGAAACACAAGACATATATAGTGTTCATACTTCGGAAACGACGCTCCAAACACCCCAACCGTCTGCATGTTGTGAATACTCCCATTCAGAAATATCTGAAACTCATTGGCGACCATTTTCTATGGAAACCACAGTTAAAATAGGTGACAGAAAGTTCACTATAAATAAATTGACTTAAGCGACTCACAGGAGTCATACTGTCCTTATGGGTGGATCATTTCAATGTCTGTTGGAGTATAGTCATTATCGATTTTCTGAAAACCCAAAGAGATTGGAAAATATTTAATTACACCGATCCATTCCTCGTATCAAGCGCTTTCGTTTGACGTAGACGTGTTATACTGTTCGTATTCTTACTCCTATTATTGTTATTGTACTGTTCACTGTTCTCTTTTACTATACACTGTTTTATCTTATAACTCTATAGCTAAGAATAAGGACCATCAAGTACGCAGACGATCAGAGACGGACACATTGATGAAGAAAGGGACGAATTTAATTTTTAAGGCCTTTAGACAAATTTGGCTCAGCCTGGATGGATGATGTTGAGATGATTGTTGGAATGAAGAAAGTGGGAGGCCACCACAAAGTCTACATAGCATGAGTAGGGTTTGAACCAACGATCCCAAGCGCACGAGGTGAGCGCTCTAACCGCGGTCCCTATAGGCGCATGAGAGACAAAATCTGTCCAGTAGAAAGTCTCTTAGGACAGAACTACTGAAGAAATAACCATATCATGTAATCTTGGTCTTGCAGAGGTTAAATAGAGAGGTGGAGAACGGAAGATTTGATCCCGTTAAAACTTGATTTCATCCTTACTATATAAGCTATATGTTCTATTTAAAAGTTAATATAATGCATATCAATATTATTTCCTGTATTAGTTACAAAATAGGGAAACCAATTCGCTATCTCTTCCACAGATGACACTTTACACAATACTGAAAAAGTAGAAATACATTTCATGTCTCTCGATTTGTAAATGCGTTTAGTCAGTACACAAACTTGAACTTATTAGGGTACTTTTTCCATAAATATTTTATAGATAACAGGTTAAGCGCTTGTAGCTAATTTAATGAAAATATTTGAATATACCAAGAAGAAAACTATACTTCATTACAGAAATATGTGGTAGAATTTCTCACTTCCATAGTTGATGTATCTAGCATTAATGTTACGCATCTGCAGATCCATTCTTTAATATCCCTAAAATTGCATCCATATTGTTTTATAAATCGACATCCAATTTCTGGATTTATTTTTCATCTAAACAATTCGCCATGAAGATTGTCATCCGAATAACTGGAATAACCGACATCTAAATAATTAATTATCTACTTATTATCGACCTGCTTTATAGATATTATTAATAAGTATTTGTTCTGACTTCTGACACCCCTAATTCGAATTGCTCCATAGATCTACACGCTCAAATAATTTCGATAATATTTATCCAAATAATCCGGATATCTATGATTCGAATTGTTCGAATATATTTCAATGAAATAATTCGAAAAGCAGCCATATTAATTATTCAAGCTGATTAATTTCGAGATTGGTTATGTGTACTTCCTTCCGGTTATCTGTGAACCGAATTATCTGCGTTCAGAAATCGATAGCGGATAATAATCGGTCATTCGACTATTCATCATCCAACTTATAATTACAGCAATTACAGATATAATTATTGCATAGTTTCAGTCTTGATATCTGAAAAATTAATAAAATTCCAAGCAGTGATTCCGATAGACACCCCACTGTGGGTTTGTTACCCCCCAAATCCTCGAGAATATCCCCAACTTTTTAACATTTTAGCGGGCAAAAATCGATAGAAACCGTGCAAAAAGTCCACTTACACCCTCCCAATTTTGAATTCACAATACCCCCAAACTGAAAATTCTGGCGGAAACCCTGTTCTCAAGGACAAAAATAAGATGATATGGTAGATTATGTCTTCTACCGATTGTAATACAGTAAATATCCACTGATTTTTAATGCACTTCCTTGATTTTATTACTCACTCTCCCTAGCAGGATAGAATGGCGGTTTAATATCGGCCCATTACTGGGCCAATGTCGATCAAGATTGCCCAGTATTGGGCCAAGATCAATCAAGATTGCCCAATAGTGGGCCAATATCGATCAAGATTGCCCAGTATTGGGCCAAGATCAATCAAGATTTCTCAATATTGGCCCGATATCATGAGCTGCTAGAACTGGTTCAGAACACAAATAATACCTTAACAGAAATTTTGAAAATCCATTGTGACGATTCACAGTGCGGCCGATTAAAAAAACGCTGACCAAAAGTTAAAAAAAAAGGTAACTACTTAGGGATTTTTTTTTTATGTTGGGTTGGTTACAGTACATCTGTAATGATCAGAAATTACTTATTAAAGAATTTATTTCCTTTTACCTGTCCCAGAATACGAGTCACAAAGCTACCTTTTTTCGGTTGGAATCGATTGTGTTACTGGGGCAGCACATGACCCACGTGTTGAAAGTTGTATAGAAACTTTAAATTGAAGCTGATCATAATCAAATAAAATGGAATCAACGTCTGAAAGTACGTAGAACATATATATATATATAAAAAAGTAACGAAATAATAATTTATCAAATATAAATTATTAGTGAAACTATATATAATTGTTATTGATTTTTATTACTTGAACGTATTAAAATACGATATGTTATTATGAAAAAGTTATGTTGCTCCGCTGTTAGACTTATTCTGAGTTATAGTCAAATGTATTTTCTTCAATATAGAACAAAAGAAATCTGCCCGAAGTTGCCCCTGTTTGTCATTCAATCGTTTCAAAATGGCGGACCCAAAAATCCATTTTCCACACCGTTTGATCTAGAGCTACGAAATTTAGCACAAAGGTGTATTATCATTACTACAACCTTATCATTACTATAAAGGTAGGAAAGTATTACAACATGTTGAAAAAGTCGCCATCTTGGATCCAAAATGGCCGCCAAACCTATTGTTATATAGAGTGCAGAGACTAAACCGCTGAAGCTAGAAACACCAAATTAGATATGAACGTATATGATCATTAGTAGGTTAAGAAAATATTACAAGTGGTTTCGAAAGACGCCATCTTAGATCCAAAATTGCGGACCAAAAAATCAATTTTCCACACCGTTGCAGCTAGAGAAACTAAATTTGTCATAAAGGTGTATCATCACAAATAGTTTAGATAAATATTACAATATGTTGAAAAAGTCGCCACCTTGGATTCAAAATGGCCGCCCAAATCCAAACAGGAATCATTTATTAAAAAAAAACATTATATTTTATTAAAAACAATTATCATTTAAGTATACGCTAAAATGTTAAAATATTGTTAAGGGGGTTAAATGCGCGAACAAACGTCTAAGTGACATTTTCAAATAAAAAATCACGAGTACATTTTTATATGTAACGGGAAAAATATAATGCATAAAATATTCAAACTTTTCACAAAAGCGGAATTTAGTCTAACATGTCTTCGTGCAAAGTATGAATATTTTATGCCTCATATTTTTCCTGTTATATATGAAAATGTACTCGTGATATTTTTATTTGAAAATGTCATTTAGACGTATATTCGCGCATACGCTTCAATTACTGCCTATAAATAGAACCTTAGATAATAGAGGCCAGGAGGTTTTTTTTTTTTTTTTACTGTATAAGTATGTCTTTACTGGGTAAGTGATAACGCTCACTACCTTATAATCTGGGTTCACTATCTAGTAAAGAGAAAAGTAGTTCTGAACGCACTTTAAACTGTAGGTCTTGTCTTAAGAACGTCATCTTTAACCGATGGAAGGTAAGGGCAAATCATTACCGGCTCATTTTACACAGAGACTTTCGTGTCATTGATCTGCCTTGGTGAAAAACACGCATCAATATATTCTATAAGCTTTTATTTCTTCTTTCTTTCTTTCTTTCTTTCTTTCTTTCTTTCTTTCTTTAATTCGCAATAATCTGAAGTATAGATAACTTATAACCTCCTTTTTGTGAAATACGAAGTTAAAATCCAATAACTACAAAACTAATTAAGCTAGAATATTAAATAATTTAATGCCTTAATTAAATTAAAAAGCTTAGAGAATTAAATAATTATAGGGTAAAAAACACTACCTGTCGAATTGTTTTAGTGAAAACATCTATTGTAATCCTTCACCGCCATAAACACAGGAGAATCCCTACCTGAAAACAGAAAAGGAAAAGATAATTAATTAAAAATTCAGAAAAGTAAATGATAATTAATGAAAAAAACCATGTAACGTAAGAGCAGATTAACGTAAATGCATAGACATTATAGACAAATAGAAAATATAAAGACCAGTAATAGTACAGAGCATGTACACAGAGATTTAGGGTACATTCTAAACTATTTACGCATTTTACTCTTGACTTTGAGAAACTTCCTAAGATGTCTCTGATCTCAAAAGCTTATTTTGTTAAAGATCCTAGTAAACTGAAATGTGATTGGTTCAACATTTTCTGTGAGCTGAAATATGGAAGCACGAACCAATCATAAGCTTCAATTTATCAGGATCTTTAAGAAAATAAGCTAATGAGGTCAGAGACATCTATCGTTCAGAAATGAAACTTCTTCGAAGCCAGAAATAAAGCGTGGCTATATTTATGAATCCAATCTATTTTCATGGTGTGTCTATATAAAATTTTTATAAACCTTCTGCATACTAAGAATTAGTTTTTATTTCAAATTACCTTCATATTAGACATAAAAATAAGTTTAATTTTGTTGACAGCATGATACTACTGGTATACTATTAGGCATTTTTTTTAAAAATTAATACAACTAAATTTTATTTTGCATGAAATACAAATAAAATCAACCAAAAAATAGCATGCTGAGTTCAACATAGAAGTTCACACATCATCTCTATACAAATCATGCTGTCACACTAGAGGAGACAAATGTTGTGCCCATATTATCTGCCGTTTATATTTTCAACCAATCTGTACCTTCTCGATTACCCACAGTGTCCCCGGTGGATGAGTGGTAATGCTCGCTGCCTTCTAATCAAGGGATCCCGGTTTCAATTCCCGGTAGGGACACAAGTGGTTCGGAGCCCACGTTAAACTGTAGATCCCGTCCTTAGTAGCTTACCAGCTCGTTTAGGACGTTAAAAACAATTCAATCAATCAATCTGTTACTCATTAGGAACTGTATCATATGTTCCATTTGTCCACAGGTTAAGTAACTACCCTAAATGAGTCGACTGCCGTAAAAATATCACGTTTTGAAAATGTGTCATATATCACCTTCTAACTATAATTAATATTAATAAAATTTGTCCGAAAAGTAGCTTATGGCATGATTTACTTTTAAAGAAAAGCAGATTCTGATTTTGGGGACTGTTTTGAAGTTTTTCAGTTTTCAATAAATAAATAAGATTTTCCGAAACAGCAAATATACAAATAAAAGTTTTATAGTGTCAAGTTAGTCACCTATATTAACAATCCACTCTTTCTATACTGTGATCTCATGTATTTGTGACCACTGGTTGGCCGAGAGGCTAGCACGTTCATTTTCTGTGCGCGTGGTCATGAGTGCAAGTCTCTCTGGTGTGCACGAATGGAGTGGTTCGGACCCACTTTACAAAAAAAAAAAAAACTGTAGGTCCCTTTTTTACAAGTTCATTAGTTCATTTAGAACGTTAATAGCAATTCTTGGGTATGTATTTGCAAATAAAAATTCTAGTCAGTTTTTATAGTACTTTATTGAAACTCAAAATTCCTTCTTAACCCAGTCGCTCACGCTACAGACTTTGAATTTGCAATAGAGAGGAACACGGTTGCCCATAATATTGACAGGTTCTCCAAGTTTTTACTGTTTAACCAGGCGAATGCCGGGATAGTACCTCGGGTAAGGACTTGACCACTACCTTTCCTCATCCCTGCTCCCGGAAGAGAGATATCTAAGGACCGCTATTACTCACATGACTTAAACCAAAATTGACAGCTCAGCCCGTAACAGATAAAAAAACAACTTCCTATTCCTGGATATATCGACATACATACTTCAATAGAATGGCTAACTGTATCAGTTTACCAAAGATTGTCTTGCTTCTGACACTCTGCGTCCCGCGAATCCGGCAAACCCTCGCTGCTATGCCTACAGTCCCAAGGGATTCCGCCAGGATTTTCACTGAAGGGGATGTAAAGTAAAAATTGGGAGGGTGTAAATGCAGTTTTGCACGGTTTCTATCGATTTTTGACCGTAAAAGTTTTGAAATTAAACTTTGACCGTATGAAATTACATCACATTTGACAATTTCTGAAATGTAAATATATATCGTTCGAATCATTTTGAAATACCATGTATATTTAGAACAGAAAATAAAGCGGAGAAATATATCTGAAAAAGTTCAAGAAATTGTAAAGCTAAATTGCATGTTTATGAAGTCATACTCATTTTGCCTTGTACCTATTACATGTAATTATTTAATTACTTCCACTATAAATAGAATTCTGTCTCTTATTATTCTTTTATTATAAAACGGCATACACGGGACAAAATGTAAATAATACTCAACTTGTAATCTGTGTATCTAACATAAAATTACATTTTGTACAGTTTTGTTAGTATATTAATACGTGCTCCATCTATCCTAAAACAATTGCCATTTTCGAAGATTTTTCATTTCGAATAATAATAGCTTTTCTTATGGCAACTGTTATTTAGCAGGACATCTGTTAATAACATTGACAAAGTTGGTTAATTAGTAAACTTTTCCATCGGTAAAATAATTGTATGACTCCAGACAACATTGTTGATATTTACAAAACAATTTAGCGTCTGCTAAAAGAGGCTCGAGAATTGAATTATGGAATTATTAGGATTTGGGATACGAAGCCATGTAATATCTGGTGTAGTAAAAAGTAATCCATTATTTTGCCAATAGATGGCTTCAGTGATCTGTATTTCGCGTTGTATAAGTCCGATCGGGTTCAACGAGATGGCGTTCAAACGATGAGATTGCATACTACAAACACTGTTCAGATAGTTGTGATGAGTTGACTCAGTGCTGTGTGAGAGCGCGTCAAAATGGACACTAGCAAAGAGAAAATACGCTATATTTTACAGTTTTTCTTCGATAAACGCGAACCAAAATGCAAATGTGAATAGTGTTTATGGTCCTGATACTGTAACAGCCAATCACGCGCAATTTTGGTTTCGTCGATTCCGTGCCGGTAATTTTGACGTCAAAGATGTACCACGCACTGGAAAGCCACGTGTCGAACATGTCGATAAAATCATGGACATTGTCGCATCCGACCGTCATGTAACCACTGTTTCGATTGCCCAAGAGCTAAACATTGCACAAAAAACCGTGTGGAACCATTTGCATAAGGCTGGATACAAAAAGAAGCTTGATGTATGGGTGCCACACGAGTTAACGCAAAAAAAAACCTCATGGACCGAATTTCCATCTGCGAATCGCTGCTGAATCGCAACAAAAGCGACCCATTTCTGAAGCGGTTGGTGACTGGTGATGAAAAGTGGATCACTTACGACAACGTCACGCGAAAACGGTCGTGGTCGAAGCGCGGTGCGCCGGCGCAAACGGTGCCCAAGCCAGGATTGACGGCCAGGAAGGTTTTGCTGTGTGTTTGGTGGGATTGGCAGGGAATTATCTACTATGAGCTGCTCCCCTACGGCCAAACCCTTAACTCGGAACTATACTGTCAACAATTGGACCGTCTGAAGGCAACAATCGCCCAGCTTTGTCCAATAGGAGAGGCATTGTGTTCCACCAGGACAACGCCAGGCCACACACATCGATAGTGACTCGCCAGAAGCTCCGGGAGCTTGGTTGGGAGGTTCTTATGCATCCACCTTATAGTCCGTACCTGGCACCGAGTGATTACCATCTGTTCCTGTCCATGACGAACACGTTTGCTGGTGCAAAATTCGCGTCAAGAGAGGCTTGTGAACATCGACTGTCTCAATTTTTTGCCAGTAGGGACAAGGGCTTCTATGAGAGAGGCATCATGATATTACCTTCCAAATGGCAACACGTTATCGAATAAAACGGCGCATATGTGACCTAAATCGGATCATTCTAACTATGGTAAGTCAAGCCTTCAATGTCATGCAAAAATAATGGATTACTTTTTACTACACCAGATACATTTGGATTATGGAATTGAGATATTCTTGTATTGAAATGTGATTAGGGTTGCCCGGGACTGTCGCGGTTTGGACCCTCTAAGTTCCGCGTCTCGAGCTTCCTCGGGGCGCCTAATGTCCCGGTTTTATTAAAAATCGGTAAAACTCAATGTAATCATGACAGAAAAAATACATATAGCCTACGAACGTGTAACATAATAAGATTTCGGTGTGTGATGGATTTATCGTAAAAATTCCAGGAGATGAATTAAACACTGGCATGTGATTTACTGTTTGCAAATGTTAATAATATGTAGTTGATTAGAGATACAATACTATTTTGTAACGTCATAGACATATTCTTTTGTATTGTAGGCACTAATATTACGTTAAATTTTGCACTTTTCTCATACAATCATGTATGAAAAAAAATGATATGCGGGGTTTATATAAACTACAACAGTGTTCCACGATTAAAAGAATTTAACTTGGGATACACATGTACTTTAGTGAAGACTATCTGAAACGACACTAAAATATTTTTACAAAATTTGATTCTTGTTAACACTATAAGGAAAATAAAAAGAAAGCTATTTACATGTAGAATTAAAATACATGTTACTTTATATATGAATGAAAGGAGGTTTTGTATATTTACCATTATTATACGAAAAGTATTATACAGTACGATTTTAAGCATCAAGTGTTAATGCCTAGAATTTTTGTTATGTACCAAGAATATAAGTAATAAAACAAAACGAAAAAAAGACGTAAATAAAGAAGAAACGAAAAAAGTTTTTAAGAAATAAATTTAAAAGTTAATAATTAAAAAGCTTTCTCTAGGAGTGAAAAATAGCATGTGTTTTCCTTATTTCAAATTTCGGTTTATTAAGTCCTATGAAATAAAAACATGTTAATTCATCAGGTTTCTTTGTTTGTTTGTTTGTTTGTTTTTAAAAACGATTTTTCTTAGAGGAAATAAAGTTACAGAATACAGTTTATATTATTTACGAAAACATCCGAATCAAAACGTCTTTTAATGTTAGTGTTACCAGGTTTTTAATATACTTGGGTTTCCATAAATAATAGCACATGCAGGCACATCATATGTGTTAGTATGATGTATCTCGGTTTGTTTTACAAAAAGTTGGTCACCCTAGATATGATATACCATGAAAATTTACCAAGATATATTTGAATAAGGTTCCGATGCAAGGCTAAATAGAAAAAGATATGCAGTAGTACACATATTATATAGACTAATGGTAATTAGGAGTATGTTGTGTATCGATTGCTTAGATACAGGAAAATACAAATATGAAGATACTAATGCATTGCTTTTATTTGAAGAAGTACAATTTGGTAAATTTTAGGTAATGCTCCTTATAATACGTTGTACTCAACCTAACCTATGTTATTAAGGTAACATGTTGGTATTAACAGATATAAGGCAACTTAAGAATGTCACTCCACTATCCTTTTATTCATTATAACTTCAGACTGGTAAAAGAGCGAAAAAAGGATTTTTTAAAAATATTTCTTTCACCTGTTGTAATTTTAAAATTACGCAAAAATTGAAAAGGATGATTGAAAATTTCAGATCAAATCAAGTAACCGTAAACTGCAAACGACAACATTCTTATAATTTAAAAATCCTTCGCCGTTACTTTCTCCCGCTTGTGGAATCAAGATTAGCTGGGTGCCCATTAAGGGGGCAAGGGGGCGCGCTCGCCCCCCGTAGCCAGAGAAAATTATAATAATATGGCACAAAATGAGGGTATCGTGTTAGGGCGCTGTTCTTGTCCTCCCTTAAAATTACAACGTAAGCGCTCTTGGCTATGAGCTTCATTGATATAACTTTTATGCTAAAAATGCAGATATATGTGGTAGACAAAGAAAATCCTATTTCAGAAAGGTTTGAAAAAAAAATGAAAGATGTCCGTTTGAATAAAAGAGGTATACTTAAAAAAAAGTTTATCATGTGCAATAAAAGTGCAAGAAACTACATTGTCTTTCCCGTGTAGGTTTTGCAAAAATTTGGTTCCCTTGAGGTTAAATTAGTGTCCCCTGTGAGTAGGTGGAAACACTCGCTGCCTTGTAAATCAACGGGTCCCGAGTTTAATTCCCGATGTGAGGACAAGTCATTCGAAATTCTTCTTAAACTGTAGGGCTCGTCCTTAGGACGTCATCTCCAACCGATAGAAGGTAATGGCACACCACTATCACTTCACTTTGCCCAGCGACCTGATTTCGGGCAGAAGACTCATCATCAATATTATCAAGGCTAAATTATACCATGCAGGCAATGGACATACAATTAGCTTTCCTTATGTTCTTCATAGTAAAATGAAATTATATGCTTCTTGATTTACTGTTTCTACAATTCATTTGGAAAGCCGGAGGGAAAGAGACCGTTGGGAAAACCAAGACATCGTTGGGATCCTCGAGAAGTAGGTGTTTGTGATGAAAACTGGCCAATCTTGCCGAGGATAAAATCCTATGGCGAACGTTGGTTACTGTGGCGATGAACTTGCGAGTTCCGTCAGTCATAAGAAATTAAGTATCAATTCATATTAGCGACTATACTTGAACATACTTCTAATGTGAAAGCAAACAAATTATGAAGAAAAAATAATTTAAAAAACTTTTTAAAGACATATTTTTCTTAAACAATTCGTATTAAAAAGTAAAAAATAATTTTGTTTATGCATGACTGAAAAGAAAAGCATGAGGCGCCCTCTCATATACAGCCACGTTTTAGTCATCCATCATTTTTTTTTTTACTTTTTAGAACGAGTTATTTAAGAAAAGTGTCTTTAAAAAGTTCTTTACAAATATTTTTTCGAGTTATTTCGGCGTGTTCTGCAACTAGTCGAACTGAAAATAGTTGCAGGCTAGTATTTATTTTAGGATAAAAAAAGTCCATAGTAAAAAAAATATACTTTTAAAATATATAAATATATGAAAGTAAAAATGGAATATTGTATGTTCACCCACCTTAACGTCGCGGTACAAAATTTCATTATTCTATGACAACGGGAAATGAGTTAAACTAACGTTGTAAGATTTGACGACTCCACGAACAATTGTGAACTAAAGAAAAGAATGTAAACATTAGAAAATCGTACATTTAAAACCCAAATTTCTTGAGTGCTCAAAAGAAACTTATCCGAAAGAGAAAATTCTTTTTTTGTTCACTAAATTTTCAGCTAGAACTGAAAAGATCAAAGCATATTGCCTTCCGCGCCATCTCTTGGCACCAACTATGAAAACGCCTTTGCTCCAGGCTAGTAGTGACATCTGCCGAAAGATTTGATACTACGTGCAGTATTCTTCCGTCAGCACAAGAACATCAAAGCCCCTTTTTTTTTCCTAGCAACGAAAACACTCGCATACTCACACACAAAAGAGAGAAAACACTCGCATACTCACACACAGAAGAGAGAAAATACTCTCATACTCACACACAGAAGAGAGAAAAGTTTATCTTCCAAAGTTTTGCGATCAGATGATTTCAAGGAAGTTCCCAATTTCCGAGGGCCGAAAAAGAATAATGACCCAGCATTTACATTGTTTACCATAAAAAAGGAACCTGTCTTAATAAATGATATTTCTATCGACATTTTTTTAAAATTTGAATTCTTTTCCAATAATGATTTTTCATATTCTTGTTGACCAGACACAGCCATGGAACAGTCAACAAGCAGATCAATTGTGCTCTATCATTTTTTTCTTTAAAGGAGATGCGAGTTGAAAAAAAAAATCATGGAATTTCTGTTACAGAGCCTGTGATCTTCTTTCGATCAGTTTATAGACTCTATTCAAAATGAAACTTGGAACACACCTAGTTTAGTGTAATCATGGTCAAATTAACCTAATCTAACGAACCAGAAGCAAGGAAACTAAAATTTAAAATAAAAGCATGAATCAAACCAGAAAGGAGATTAAAAAACATGTTTGCCCTAATCTAGAAACGGGCCTAAAACTCGAGTCTTTTTTTTTTTAAAGTATTAACAACAACGTGACATGTATTTTTTTAAAATTATAATCGTTGATTACTCTATTTATTTAATGAAAACGCGTTCCCTTTGGCCCAGTGATAAATGTCGCGAGCCTTAGATCATCTCTGTCAGGGAGGAGGTGAATCAGGTTGAAATTCTGCTCCCACGAACGCTTCTGATTGAGCCGTTTCCTGATTTTTCTCAGTCAGACCAAGTATGTAACGTGAATTAAACAGCTTACTTTTTATAGGGGGGTCCCACACACCTTGAGTTTTGCAGTATTGTACGTATTGAAGAGTTATGCGGTATACAACAATACAACTTGTATGTTTTTAAATGGAGTAGGCTTAGATTCACTCTCTATTCCATGCAAGACGCAAGGTGTGTCATGGCCTTAATATGTAGTCTGGCCGGTTCTTGATTGGAAAACTATATAAAGTTTAAATAAATTGTGCTATTATTAATTATGTACTTTATGCGATAGTATCGGAGTCCATCATTCTCAATAACTTCTACTTTGTGTGAGTCAAGGCAACCAGCTATGCCCTAAGCCCGTTACAAAGCAGGCGGATAACATCCCTCGACGAACACATTTCTGGAGGCATGGAAGAAGGAGGTAGCTGGCAGGGCTTTTGTCTATGTACCATAGTAGTATTTTTTTTTTTTAGTGAAACTGAGGAAAACCATGGAAAATCTCAGTTAGGTATGACCAGAAGGAAAGAATATCACCTTATGAGACTGACGGGAACAAGAAGCAATGTTATTCCAAGCATGAGGGAGGCGATCTAGGATAGGGACTAGAATATTTACAATCTTTATGTATCACTTGAGAATTTTTACTGAATGGGAATGTGCCATATGTTTGCTGTAGTACAAATTTTCCTAAATTAATTATTCTCTTAGTATCTCTAAAACACTTTTTTCCTTTACAAGTTATTAATAGTAAAGACACGAGTCATATTACTTTCTAGAATGCCACTATTCCTTTTCTAGCGTTAGTGAAGTTCTTGGTTCTAAATGTGTTTATAACAGATGAGTCTTTATATTTATTGTATGCACTTTTCATTCTGAATAAAAATGTATTTGTTCCGCAATTTGAACAACGACTTAAATCGCTGGTCGTATAGTGAATAACCGGCTAAGTCGACTTTTTTTTGTAAAACTGAGATTTTACAGGTATAAGCTGCTTTTCATGAGTTCCACACTGTGTAGAATTAGTTTGTTCGAATTGCTAAACCTGAGGAACTTCCAGGATGTGTTGATTGAAGTATATTAGGAAACACAGTAACCATCAGAATTTTCAAACTGCTCTCCTGTACAATTTACTTTTCCCGATATAGCCGGTTATTCACTACGACCAGCAAAATATTTTTTTTATACTTTTCATAAACTCAAAATTCCTTTGCTATGAAGATATGAAAGATCTTTTTTCAAGGGGTTAAGACAATATCTTGGAATCTCAAATCCCGGATGGTATTGCAAATAATTGCGTTTGATATTGTTTTTAAAAGAAAATTGAATTACTATGATAAAAATTAACTAAAGACGACCACACACGTTCTATCTTGCAGCGGAGTAGAAGAGAACAGACAGTGGCGGTACCTAGCGGTTTCCTTGGACATTAATTGCTCCAGGTTTCAAACCTAGTGCTAACCGCAGGAACGCAGTAGAGCTCGCTGAGTGCGTGTGTATTGAGTGCCCATGGCGATTTCGAGTTACGCAACCATGAAGGAACTGGCCGAGTGACGAATATGTTTGTAATTTTATGTCAGATTGCACGAAACTTTCACAGAGACCTTCGACATGTTGCATGAAGTCTATGGTGGAGAATTTTTTAAGTCAAATATAATGTTACAAATGGTACAGACATTTCAAATCGGGTCGAATCTCCTCGGAAACGTCCACATTTACTGACATGGATCACGTGGAATGGGTACGCAATCCGTACAAACCGTCGTCTCACCGTACATGAAGTAGCTGCTGTACTGAAAATCAGTACAGGTTCATGTAATATGGTTTGGACGGGTAAACTATGCGACGTGCTGCTGCTACGTTAGTGCCATGTCTGTTAACAGACGAATAAAAAGAGAATATTATCAGGACATGTGAAGAGTTGTTACGCCTAGCTAATGCCCAAATTTCCTAAAGCTTGTGACCACTGGTGAAGAAACGTGGATATACAGGTAAATGTGGAAAAGTAAATCCAATTATCACAGCGGGGCAGATAATCCTCACCACATCATGATACAGCACAAATAAGTAAATCCCATGTTAAAATGACATTAACCGTCTTCTTTGACTGGCAGCAATCGTCCATTTAGATTTGAATCCACTATTTATTTAAGGCCTTTAGGCAACTTTGGTTCAGGCCGAATGGATAAGAGATGATAAGAGAACCCCGAGAAAACACACGCACATGGCGTTTGTCCTCCACAAAGCCCAGATGGCACGAGCCCGGTCGTTCATTTTCAGTTTGTGCCACGTGGTTCCACAGTGAACGTAGCATTCTACGTCATGCAACAATCACAAGAAAAGGTGCGGTGGAAGAGGTAAGAGATTTGACAAAACAAGCTCACAATAGTTTATCATGATAATGCGCATTCCCATTCCTCACTAATTGTCCGGGAGCTTTTAGCACAACAAGAGACATCTGTTGTCCCATAATCAACCTAAATCATTAATTTGGCACCAGCCGACTTCTTCCTCTTCCCTAAGTTGGAACCAACCCTCAAAGATTGCAGATTCAAGACCATAGAGGATATCCAGAAGATATCGCTACGGGACCTCTAGGCTATTCCAAAACTGGAGTTGCAGCAGATGTTCCAGAATTGGAAGAAACACTGGAAGTGGTGTGTTCACATTGGAGGGGAATGTACTTTGAACGAGACAGGTACGTGCATGATTGATAAGTATCACCATTTTTAAAAGTTTGGTTTCTTTTTGAACAGCCCTCGTAAACTAAACTAAACTAAACTAAAACAAAATTGCACTTAAATGAAAAGACGATATAAAACATTGTTTTCCATCAAGAAAATGGATTAAAATATATGAAATCATGTTCCAAAAGGAATTTTTTGTGTTATTTACTTTAGTATTGAATAGAAAACAGTTTTACTCACTCCTAAATCCAGAACGTATTTCCCAATTGCGGTTCTCTGCACTTTCTAAGAACCAAGAGCATTCTCAGAAAGAAGTCAAAAGATCCATAAACTTTTCCCTCTGCTGATTTGGTTTCAGAAAGAGAGAGAGCCAGAGAGAGAGAGAGAAAGAGAGAAAATAAAATTCAATAAAATGAAAATGCGTGTTGGAATCTCATATAACTAAAGAGTACCAAAGTACAAAAATTAAATGAAGCTTATCTGGATTGTTATTTAGTTGAGTAAAGACGGCATTATAGAATAGAAAGGTCGATAATGTGGGGAGAACTGGCACATGTTAGAGACAAGGAGGCGCCTAAGGATAAAAGGAGAAAATTAACTAATAATTCACTATAGAGGTGACTAACATGCCTGTAGACGTACTTTCCCGACTTAGACTATTAATATACTATTGAGAGCTTTACGTAAATCAATTACTACATACATCCAAAAGAGTACAAAATATTGCGAAGGGTTCATCGTTCCTGGGGACTCACGTGGTTTATATAGTGCGAATTACAAGTAGATTTTTTGGTGTATTTTCGGTAATTTTAGTAAAACTTTAGAAAATTTTGTATTTTGGGGTCACTTTAGTAAAGTAATGACTTCTGCCCGTGTCGATTCCATTAGCTGCATAGTTTCTAAAATCATGCCCCAGCCGGGATTCGAACCACGAACCTTAAAGACTCTGGTCGATCGCCTCGGAACACACGACTACAGCGTTCGGCACGAATTGCAAGTGAATAGTATGTAGAATAAGCGACAATAAAATGAACTCTCTGATCTGAACTGTAGGTGCCTAAAGAGCATAAATAAATTGAAGTTCAAATTCAGTCAAGACACTGAACGGAACTTTTGAATATAGACATAAAGTTTCTAGTTATTTTGCTTGGTTTTCAATTAGAACAATGTTTTACATGGCTCTTTTACTTGACCATACGACTTACTTAGCAGCCATATTTATTCGGATACCTACTAAATAATTTAACTCCGCACTATCGGGAGGTTACATCATCCATCCATCTATCGATCGATCTATCTATCTAAAATTAACCTGGGGACAGGATTTTTACACACACACACACACAGACAGAGAGAACGAACTCCATCCCATTGAACGACCGTATCTCAGTTGATAGAACGGTAGCTTCGCATTTGGGAGGTCCTGGTTCGATATCATCGGCTACCCATCTTGTCTGTCATTTTCCCAGGGCTTTCCTCAATCACACGAGGCAAATGGCGGGATAATATCTTCCACTTAGACCCTGATCGACTCCTTCCCACATCCTTTCCCCTACACTATCCCGGTCTGAGCTATAGATGACTAAAGGACATAAATAAATACATTAAAAAAACCTTATCTAGTTAATTTTTGAACATAAATTTATTTTCGAATACCTCATATATTTTTCAACAAAAAAAAAAGGTATTTATAGTGAATTGTTTCATGGTTAAGGGCGTGTAGTAGGACGCAAATAAGGCATGGTGTTAATATTGAGCAAGACAACGTCACCGATTCGTTGACCACACGCCTGCCAGAGTGATGATTGTGGCCGCTTGGTGGTTGCATAGCTCTGATCAATTCTGTCACTCACCAATTCTATTATAGGGTAGAGACATTGTTAATTATTTATCTGTCTAAACAAAATCGTGGCTGCGGTATTCTTTTTAAAGGTTTGACTTGAAAAGTTCGGTATGTTCTATTGTATCATATAATTTCTATTTTTAGATACGTTATGATTCGCTCAGGGAGGGCTGGGGAAAATGCCAGTGTTTGTGTGTGTCTTATAGATATAGCAACATTTTTTATTTATTAGAAGTTAGCACGGATATAGCAAGGGTCATTTGACACTGTTCTTGTAACAATGAGATTAATTAAAATGAAAGGAAAATAAGTTTATCTTATAAATTTTAGAGTAGCACCAAAAGTCTTGAGGACTCTATTGATTTGTTCTGGTTATGTCTGATGTACTATAAAAGTTTAAAAAATAAATTATTGTATTTCCAACAGGGACTACTACAGGCATTTACAAGTTTGAAACAGAGCTGAAACGGGTCACTGGATCATTTGGGTCAAGTTTTAGGTCAGTGCTTGAGACCCGGTCACCCGATTTGCTCCTGTGTGTCTCGTCTCGTATGCAACACTAAAAAGCGTAAGAGCATGCACAAATAGAATTTTGAGCATGTTTCTACAAAATTATGGAGAATTGGACTGAAATACGTCATAGGACTTATTTACTTTAACACCAAAAGGGATTCACAGCCCTATTTACGAGAGTATCATACAATGTTTTTAACACAGATGTAACATACAATTGTTCATACGAGGAGCGATATTAAACAATCGAGTATCAGATCCAAGGTATAATTCAGGCTACGTCAGAGTCGTACTCTAACTCGTGGATTATCTTAACTCGGGATTAAAATCTTTTGTTCAACTGGCCATTAGAAACCAAGGTTTATAGTACAAAGTTTAGGTTGCATCTCATGTGACGTCATTGACTTATCCAAGGATGTTAAAAGTAGAGGATAGACCAAAATTGAAAACTCTGAATCCGAACGGGACAGCGTCAGGCGGTCATCTTGGTGTGCCAAAAATTAAAAAAAAATGTGGGAAAAACTTTAAAAAATAAAGGTGATCAGCTTGTAAAACCGAGATTTTACTCCATTTCGTGTTGCTTGATTAATAGTATAATATACCTGTCTTATATTAAACCAAATTAATATGTCAATATTTAAATTGTGTAAAAATAACTCTCTTAAATTCTGGTTATGCATCCCAAAATGGCGGACTGACGCTGTTACGTTCGGATTCAGTTGTTATTATTCTGGTTTCTAATAAGTCAATGACGTCATGTTTAATGCAACCTATAGTTTGTTCTATAAACATTGCTAAGTAACTACTTTTACATATAACATACTGTATATATACAGAAGAGAAAGTGATCATGTGACAAATATTCTTAAGACATCGGATTTATGGTTAGAAGCAGTCACTTCCGCTTGATGTACGGTGCTTTGGATTGTAGTTTCCGATTTCTGTTCTCGACTAGAATCGTTTAATCCTTACTGGTATCGCCTACGACGGACATACGGACTAAAATTCCTTTAAGAGACAATTTTGCGTAACCAAGTTAGAATGTTCTCAATGAAAGTAAGTTATTACTTATGTCTGATTAAATATAACGTAATTACAGAAGGAAAATAAAAAATAAAAAAGTCTTCTGCATATCATTATTATGTCAATAATAGTAATTAGAAAGCTATGTGTACAATGCATAATAACAGATGTCGCCTGAGATAAATACAGGTATTACTGTTCGTAATGAGCAGATGAAATAGCCAACTAAAGAATATTATAAGGAAGAAAATAAGAAATGGTGTCAGGAAAGTAAAAAAACATAATTATTTTTTAATTATTTGCTAAGGAAATGAAGGAAAACATGGTGGAATAGATCTATTAGAAACTTATTAAGAAGAACAGAAAGTAACAAATCTATTTCTGTGGATTATAAGTGATAAAAAATTACAGGTTGCCTAATGGCATATAAAAGATATTTAAGTAAAATGCGCACTTCCTTTTTCTTTACGCATACATAGAAGGAAAAAACTTAGTTCCTTTGCAAAAAGAAATAGCGACTATTATATAAAATACTTTAATGAATACCTGCTACAAATTTCTGGAGGTGATTACTGATTTTTCACATCAAAATAAGAAAAACGTTTTTCATTAAAATTCGAAACATTCTTAGAAGCTCCTTTCAAGAATTTCTCGAAACACACACAAAAGTTAATTTCAAGAAATTTTGAGACATGTGCTGTTTTCGGAGGTACATGCACTGACAACTGCTGCGACATCGGTACAAATGACGCAATACCTCGACGAGTAATGAAGTACGCTATGTGGGTTGAAAGCTTCAGCTTGTTGGTTCATTTGAAGCTGTGAATTCGCTTAAGGCGGCCTGCACTTACACCCAAACAATACTTGGATCTAAATAATACTTATGACTGGACAATGTAATTGAATCGTATGGTTTTTAAAAGGGCATTAGTCCACAATTTGGCTATTTTTTTCTTAGTTTTGCAGTGTTTTAGAAACCACATTGATAGCTGGACGTATTGGCATAAAAATGGAATGCAAAACTTAATTAACTTAAGTTTTATAATGACCTGAAAACTATTAAGAGAGCATCAGTCAAGAGCTCATCCGTAAGGACACGATCTTATATATCAGGAAAAGTTTCCACCAAGTGAAATGAAATTAAGAATTTGGAAAAACTAAAATTGTTATGTGCCTGACAAGTACTTAGAATACTATGATAATATATTACTATGATACTTTATGATACTATAATGACGATATTAAATAATACTTTATGATACTATGATATTTTACTCAGAACACTATGATAGTACTTTTAAATTGACCTGTAAAGAATGACAACCCAGACAATTTCTAATGTTATTGTCAGTTTCTGATTTTTGTCTCATTGAAAAAGTAATGTTATTAAGTTTAAAAAAATCTAATTGATTATGGAACCAACATTATGAATACAAACCTAAATGAACATAAATAAAAGGAAACGGATGGTAAATAAAGGGAAACAAAAGTGGTTTCTGTATTTTTTCTGATTTTTTTTTAACGGGCATCAGCCACCAATTTTTACTGGCCAATAACATATTCATATATCAATTGAGAATACAATATCATGACTCATAATCACTTTTCAACCATCGAACCCGCTAACTTGCATAGAATTAAACTCGCCTAATTATTTTCCATTTTAAAACGTTTTTTCTCAATTTCCAAAAACAAAAATTCTTGTACTACTGGACTTATACGTCATTTAAAAAATATACGATTCAATTAAGAGGGGACAAACATTTCAATGTGATCGAATTTATATTGCCTGGGAGACAAACATATCAATCGCCTCTCAGTGACACTGCTCATTAATAACCAATGCTCAAATGCATTCTTTGGGTGCAATTTCGATTGTGATTTGCTAAGTTGAAATGGCTTACGTTATTGTTGAGCTATTGAGTGATTTGTGACGATGCCGCTTTAACTGAGCGGTTGTAGCGTTGAAACTTAGCAGGTTTTGAAATTTCTGAAAACGAGCTATCTTCCTTGTTTTGATGTGAATAATCAACTCGCAACCAACTAATGCTTTGCCATCCAGAGGTCAAAAAGCGAACATACATAACACGTAAACCCTACTGTGAGTAGACAGCAGTAAGTACGACTAAACATCTGATTATGGAGTACAGCGCCGTCAGAACATAAACGGCTCCTCCAGAAAACAATAGCGCGCCAACGCGGTAAATTTAAAAATGTGCTCCGACATTCATGCCGTAAAACTGATGAAACAGGAATACTGCTGCCCGATTTTTGATTGTCAATCTGTACTTTTTTCTTCTTTAAAGTTAGGAAAACTGTATAACGTCTCATAACATAACCTTCAGGCGAGTTCTGACGTGGCATGAGTTCTTGTAGGATAGTTCCCATATGATTCCAAAAACTCAAGGCGCTTTGTTCCATGTCTTCAACTACTGAATTGAAACTGTCAATTGAGGACATTGCCGGAAGAAGGGCAGATAGCGCAAAAACGCATTTTTGGTAAACAGTTGGTAAAGATTTAGGTTGAATATTACCAAGAAGTTTGTGAAAGAATATTTATGTCATTGATATCAGTATAAAGCGCATAGAATCAGATTTGAAAACTGTTAACTATCCTCATAGAATTCAAAGTTTGCGTGAAAATATAGTGAAAATTGTGTATGCATGTTAAGTGCCCTTTTTCCGGCAATCAAAGATTTCATGGTGCCACAGCCTAAATGGCTGGAGCTAGAAGAACGAAATTTGGTATGACGGTACATCATCACCAGTAGATTAAGAAAAAATATTACAAAATGTTGATAAAGTCGCCATCTTGAATCCAAAATGGCCGAAAAAAATAATTTTTCATAAATTACACACCCTAAACGGCTGGAGATAGGAAAACGAAATTAGGTATGACGGTACATCCTCACCATTAAGTTACGAAAATATTACAAAATGTCATCAAAGGTGCCATCTTATATCCAAAATGGCGGGCTTCGAAAATTAATATTCAACACCGTTTCAGCTAGAGATACGAAATTTTGCATAAAAGTGTATTAATCAAGAGTAGTTTAGGAAAATATTACAACATTTTGAAAAAGTAACCATCTTGGATTCAAAATGGCCGCCAAAATTATTTTCAACCCCGTTTGAGCCAGAGATACGAAATTTCGCATAAAGGTGTATTATCAAGAGTAGTTTAGGAAAATATTGCAACATTTTGAAAAAGTCGCCATCTTGGATTCAAAGTGGCCGCCCAAAAACATTTTAAACACCGTTCTAGCTATGGCACTAATTTCTACCATTCACTTTGAATCGAAAATAATATATTTTTTTCCGGTGACGGGCTAATTCACTTATTTTTATGTGTGATCTGACGAGACCAATCTTTCTGTCGCACTGTGTAAATCATTGGCCTCTGACAGAAAGCATGTGAAGAAGTTTCTACACCAAACACATTACTGAACCATGAACGTTCTTGTTCATATTAGCATGGGAAACCTGTGGGACATCCGACAAACTTCCCATCAGGATGATTTTGGGATATCCAGCATAATTTCAGTACTCGTTACAGATCTCCTGAATATCCCAGGATGCTATTCGGCAGTTATGACGTCACTCGGACACTTGTGCTATCTGGGTTAGCAATCGCAAAGTCCTGAGAACGATCCCAGCGGCCGCCTATTCTGAGTGACATTTCTCCAGAGGTCTTCCTCAATCAAACTAACTAGGCAAAGACCGGGATGGTACCTTGAAACTTAGCCCTGATCTATTTCTTCTCTCCACCGACTTGAAGCAAGAATGTTTAAATAAAATTCAAATTGAACAATTGACGAAAGCAAAGACGGAAATAAAATTACAAGGGAAAAGACACGTGATTAAAATGGGGTAATGGTTCATTAGACCATTTTATTGCGTTGCTTGGTCACGCTACTTAAAAAATTGTAAAAGCACATTGCCTTCATTTTCGACACACATGCAAACACACACACATACACTGAAAGAGAAGGAGTAGGGGTGGAAAGAGCGAGTTGAAAACACTCGTGTGGTCCTGTGGATAAGTTCCAATTCATCACAGTTGCAAGACTGTCAATCAGGAAATGATGCAGCTTCTTTCGACCATCTGTCTCTTTCTCAACCATTGATCCAGCCAAGAGATAATCGTCTCTAGATGAAGAGTACAAGACAACCATTTGATCACATTTCTTACACAACGAGAAATGCAAATAACTTTACTGGCTGTTAATTAATTATTAGATCATTATGCCTCCCTTCACGAGAACCCTATGCTCTGGGGCATGGTGCTTACTCCGCCATTGACAGGTGTCTGTGTTCGAAAAAATTATTCTCCTGAGTCATGACTGACGTTTCTCCTGTTGCTTTCTTTAAATGAAAACAAATAAATGCTGAATAACAGCCAAATCCAGGCCTGTTTCCTCTTTTACATGCTTTTCTTTAGTTCACAATGGTTCGTGATGTCCTCAAATCTTGCAACGTTATTTTAACTTATTTCCCGACGTCATGCAATGATGAAAATTTGCACAGCGACGTTAATTTGGGTAATAATACAATATTGTATTGTTACTGTCATATACTTCTATACATTTATATATTTTAAAAGTATATTTTAATATTTTTTTAATATGGACTTTTTTATCTTAAAATAAATACTAGCCTGCAACGATGTTTCGTTTGACTGGTTGCAGAACACTTTAGGATTTCGGTCATAATACATTAGATTGAGAAAAAGTATCCAAACACCGAAATAATATTAAAAAATTTATATTAACACTTTTGAACATACTTTTCTTAAACAATTCATACTAAAAAGTAAAAAGTTTATGCATGACTAAAAAGAAAAGCATGGGGCGCGGCAATTCGAGAATTTATAAAGTGACTGTATATGATAGCACGCCCCATGCTTTTCATTTTAATCATGCATAAACAAAATTATTTTTTTGACTTTATAGTACAAATTGTTTAAGAAAAGTATGTCTAAAAATTATTATCATTATTATTTTCTATTTGTCAGTAAAGTCGAATTATGAAAATCGACGGGGATTTTGTTCAAATTTTGATTATCGTTTCGTTTTGCCGAGCACCAGTTTTTACAGGATATTTCGTACATACAAAACACAATTTCATGAATAAATTCCTTTTAGAATAAGGATTTTAAAAAATAATTGTCATTTTTCTTGTCCTAATTTGTGGGTTACAGGCGCCCAGAGTTCGCAAAGCGTCGTCAGAAATGACGTCATATATCGATAGAAAATGGCGTGGGCTGTGTTGGCATATCAAAATTACAATCGAATTGTTCTCAAATAACGCACCTGAGCAAATGGTTGAGGAGTGCAGTTGTCAAGAGGTTCATGTGAATGTCTGCCGCTTATAATCAATTCTATCGCAATAGAAATATTTTGTCAGCGGGGATATGGGGGACAGAATCCTCTTTAAGGTGCAGTCCTTAAAAGTAATCATCACCCAAATACATTGTCTGGATACAAAAATTGTTATTAGCTAAACCAAACGGCTTACATCATTATTTGGTGAGATATTACATTATTTGTGACGCTACCGGGTTAAATTATCGCACGTGTAGCTCCGAAATCACGCACTTTTTGACAAAAGATGGATACAAATAATTTTCATTTTTGAATTAAAGATAATTTATGAAATATCGTCTATTTACGGAACATCTTGTATATAGGGTGTCCCTGAAATCATGGGACAAAACTCGGAAGGTGATTCACATCAAGAAAATGAAAAAATGTCCTTTCAAGAAATTTCGAAATCAGTTTAGTATCCTTGCAACAGATGCTCGAAGTTAAGGCGGCATCGTCACAAATGACGTCACACCTCGACACATTAATATGGTAAACACAATTGAACTATTACCAAAAACATCTATTTAAGCTACGTTTATGATTGCCGAACGCATCTTAAAGGGGATTTCAATGCTTGCCCTATTGAACCAATTAGTTCTTTGACAATAAAATTCTTGTCTTGACCTGTCTATGCGCCACTTTCTCAATCATAGTGTTTACATAGACGTCTTGGGTACTACTTTGAGTGTGATTTGCTAAGTCGACCCCACTTACGTCATTATGTACTATGACGTCATTTGTGACAATGCTGCCGTAACTTTAAGCGCCTGTAAATGCAACTAAAGTCAAAATTAAAATATACAAAAAAATGAAATAAAAAAAAAGTTTTATTTGATTTTGAAGTAAACGGAAACAAACCGAAATTCTGATACAAGAAATCGAAAAAACAGAATTTTTGGAAATACTAAAATATAATACTGACTTCGTGGTTCTTTATTGTAATACGCCAAAGAACTGGTTTCAATGCCCGTACACATTCTCCTTGTCAATACATGAAGGAAAAATAAAGCATAGACGTTCCTGTATCTGGATGGATCATACGTGTTCTTCACTGCTTGACGGCTATAGCATAACAAGACTTACCCGCATGAGTGGAACATAAGGGGAAGGCATGAATTACAGCATTCATAACAACATTAAAAGTATTCAAAACAACTATTTAAAATCATACACACAAAGACTGGAACAGAACCCAAGAGATATGAGGTAAGCGCAGACGAGTCCAACGAAAGGAAAAAATTCAACGAGAACAATATATACCTTGCGGGTGTATTTATAATGTAGACAGGTTCCCTAACATGATTAAACGGCCGATGTTATGATATGTATTTGACGGTGATGGTGTAACCAGAAGATGAGATCGGCGGTAGTTGCAGAACCTGTATTAAGTTCGCGTTCCTCCGCAACCACAATGGCTATAATCAAGCGATTAGAATGCTTTTGCTGAAGTCAAGAAGCCAGGGCACGAAAAATGTTATGTCCGTCTGCACCCCCCCCCCCCTCTCCTCCCTCTTCCTTCTAGTACTTTCCTGACATCACTCACAGAATTAGACGAGACAACAATCTGATATATTTGCACCAGACCTGAATAGATCCCCCGCCACCACTAGCTCTTTAAAGAAAGCTTCTGGGTATTATACCATAAGATCTGTTGACGTCCACAAGAACATTGGTAAAGTTGTTTCGTTACGACTGATTGACACGCAAAAGAACTAACTCCAAGCTTCACAATTTCTTTCTCCTATTTTTGCGTTCCATCGCAAAGTACTCATACGCATCGCAAAAAGAACTGAGAAAGATTTTTTTTTACGAGTTTCGCAAACATATCTACCAGGATTTGCAGTTTAGAGGGCGGTGAAGACAAAATTGGAGTGTTTGCAGAGTTTTGGAGGGTTTCTGTCGATTTTCAACTTTAACTTTTTTTTTAATTTAAGGGGGAATGTTCGAAAATTTGAGGGTGACACCCCTAATTGGGAGGACTGGCAGAATCGCAAAATTCAAGCATAAAATAAGGTTACGGTATAAGCAAATGGTGGATCCTATAACAACCTACTGAAATGCTAATAGTGAAAGCAGCAATCATTCTTTAAAGGAGGAAACTAACCAATGAAAAGGACCTGCCTATTGTAGTCACCAGACTTAAAATTGCTGCAAATCGAGAGAGCGGAACTCAAAAGTGAAAAAGTTTTCTTTCTACTTGCTTTCTTCGAGGCGTTATCGTGTATCCTTAGAGAGTGGAGAAAACTAACCAAATGACACGGACCTGTCAGTTTTAGAGTCACTGGATTAAAATGGCAGAATAGAGTCACTGGATTAAAAATGAAATAATAAAGTCACCGGATAAAAAAATGGCGGAATAGTGTCAATTGATTAAAAATGGCAGAATAGAGTCACTGGATTAAAATGGCAGAATAGAGTCACTGGATTAAAAATGAAAGAATAGAATCACTGGATTAAAATGGCAGAATAAAAGTCACTGGATAAAAAATGGCAAAATAAAGTCACTGGATTAATAATGGCAGAATAGAGTCATTGGATAAAAATGGCAGAACAGAGTCATTGGATTAAAATTTGCAGAATATAATCACTGGATTAAAATGGCAGAATAGATCAAAGTGACTGAACTCATTTTCTGTGTACCTGCTTTGGTTAGAGCGCTAGCCTGCGTTAGAGGCCTCGCAGACAAGCAGAATGGAATTTCTCAAAGAGCAAAATCTTTTAGGGTTCACAGAAAATGAGTTACTCATGTTCAGTGTTGCTGACTTTAAGAGTAAATGGACAAGGTATTTTTTTACCAGAGCTGAAACTGGGTCATTTTCCCTGACCCGAACGTAGGTGATCCGGTGTGAAACTTTACCCGAATGACCCGTCCTGGGAACTATAATAAATTGGCAATTTGGGCGTCATATTCATGGTGCTCTGGGCGTAACACCTTCCGGCCTCGGCCCCCCTGAAAGAAACACTATTCAAACCTAAGTACATAATTGAAACCTCTGCTATGTCCTCTGGGCCAAAGAGTGAGGCAGGGTCCCAAGCGTAAACCCGGCGCCCTGTTTTTAAACCTTCCAAAAATTATCTTATGAGGAGAACGAAGTGTTATTTTGCCAAATTGCAACAAATTTACTGGTTGATGGGACAAAAATATCTTACCACCTAAAGTCAGCGCTCATTTCGACTTGCACTGGAATTATCGTTGCTATTCAATAGGTTTCTAGATTGCGATTGTATTTGTTGAATAGCCGTGCAGTAATATGACGCTGTTGTTATTGGTATAAGTATTCCAGGATTGATTCCCGATAACGACATATTCTCATCTGGACTTTGTGGTTTGAATTTGAATTTTATTTTTAAAACCTTTAGGCAACTTTGGCTCATGCCGATGGAATGATGTTGAAAGAATTGGTGGAATAAAGACAGTGAGAGGAAACGGGAGAACCCCGAGAAAACCCCTGCGCACGATGTTTATCCACCACAAATTCCACATCACAAGAGCCGGGATCGAACCAACAACGCAGAGATGAGGTCTCTACTATGGAGCCACCCGTGGTCTAGTAACAAAACACATTTATGTTTGATCTATTCCGGATAGCTCTGCTTACGTTAGACATCTTGACAAAACTTTTCCAGAATACCATAAGATAAATGCTAAAATGCTAACTAGAACAGAGGCACTGGGCGTTACTTTCCTCCATGACACTTTCACAATATACGTGTTCCCCGAGGGACGCCATCATCCACAAGATACACTATCAAGAAATTCGTAGCAAAAACTGAAAGTGTTAGGACCAGTTAGAAACAGATCAAAGCGCTATACAGCTTTCAGAAGAAATGTCTACTAAACTGGAGAGTATCTCAGACATTGAAAGTTTCTTTTGGAAAATTTAAATTTGAACTTTTCTACACATTTGCCAACGACAGACTAAAATTCGACAGACTCTGCAGTCGAATTGCTGTCATTAAGACAAGAAAAAATTGTCTTGATCATTTGTAGAATTCTGGTTCGGGGTTCTCGAGACACAGGGATTTCTACTTGCAGACCTATGTCTACTTCCCACACATGAAAAACGGTTTCTTAAAATTGAGAGGAAAAGAAGGTTATTATCTGTGCACTGAGAAACAACTTTCTTAAAAATGAGATATCAACATTCTCATTTAATTGAAAATGAGGACATACTGCTTTAGAAATAAGATCAGTAATTACATGAGAATGCACTTATCTCATTTCTAAGAAAATTGTATCCGGTGCACAGATAAGAACTTTTTTTTCTTAATTTTAAGAAATTATTTTTAACCCTTGTAATTCAAAGATAAAGCGGTATTCGATTTCAGATAATGTTTTTTCTTGTTTCCCCTGTCATGGATTAGCCTACGAAGTTTGTTTGATCATATATTTTTTTTTTTTGCGTTAGCAATGTGGAGAAACAATGAAAATTTAGAATTTTCAGAAAAACAAACTTTTCAAACCTCTGTAGTTTAGCAGTTAATATTTTGTGTATGGTACATCGTTATGATCCTTTCCGCATGGACTTAAACTTTCTGTTCTTGGCCAGACTTCTCGATAGTGTTCATGGTCAGTTATGGGACACTCTTAGGTCATAGATGCTGGACAAGCCACTCACGCAAGTTAAATCAAATTAAAATATGTTAAACTTTAATTGGTTTCGTGAAGGCAAGTGTGAATATCAGATTATTTCTTCATGGATTCTCATTGAGCTTTGATATTATGTTATTGATTATTTTTATTGATTTTCTAACGTTTCATTGTTTTGATAGAGGGCCACTAGAAATTTTCATGCGGACCGACAATTGAAAGCCTGTCTTAAGGTCCTTCTCAAGTGTTTCACAATTTATGGTAGCGTAATTGACGATGGATAGAGTTTCACAGTTAAGGAAACTCTTCCAGTGGCCGATCTCAGCGGCTGACCATCCTGACTGAGATTTTTTTCAGAGTTTTTCCTCAGTCACACCAGGCAAATGCCGGAATAGTACCTTCATCATAGACCCTAGCCGACACCTTTCCGAATCCTTTCCCCTCCTCTATCGCGGCCTGAGCCACAGATGCCTAAAAGCCATAAATAAAACTCAAACTCTTCCAGTAGCGTATTCTGAATCCACAGCTTGGACTAACCAAAGTAATAAGATTTACAAAGAGGGTACGGAGGTCACACATAGTATTGATGATGATGATAGGTGTTCGGGCCTCCCTTTCACGTAAATTAATATTATTTGTGCAGATTGAAATGCTTGTTCACAGCGTAGACTGCAGCGGTAGCATAAATAGCCCACAGGATACGCTCCTGAACCCCCCCCCCCCCTTTATGATACCTTGTCATGTGCGAGGGGCCTGTTGTCTACTAGTGGATGTGATCAAATTTAAATATCTGAACGAAAGTTCATTCAGCTGCAAGAAACAAATGAGCCATTGCAGAGGCCGAGTTTATGTTCCAGTATCCATATAACTCTTCCCATCTCTTCAGTATTAACTGTAGTTCCATCGTATGCAATCGCATCAATGCCATCTCCGAGATCACCTTCGCTTTTAATAAGATTCTCTTTGGGACTTAGAATTAGCAAGGAAATGACCACTGGAGGAACCGGATCAATCGGGTCAAGTTTGAGACCCTGTTTGATCCGGTTACCCGGAGGGCAAAGCAGAGTTTTTAACTATGTCCTTGCGTTTGAACAGTCTTCCTTTCAGAGGTGACCGGGACCAGAGATGTTACACTCAGAGCACGACAAATAGGATGCCGAAAATTCCCAATTTATTCTAGTTCCCAGACCAGCTAAAATTTCGGACCGGGTCTCCTATGTTTGGGTCAGGCTGGGTCAGCTCTGGCAGGAGCACACGTGTTCTAGAAACTTGGATTTTGGTTCCCGAACTATTGCAATATACTCTTCATTAATCTCAAATGCACGTCGGTTAATAATTAACTGTAAGTTGGTTTGCAGCACTCTCATGACAACACAATGCGACTCGTCTCTACTAGTAAATAATAGACCGTCGATTGAGCAGTGCAGGTGGGTACGGGAGGGGAAGAAGACAAAGAGGATTAAAGGATACTGCAATACATGCTAGTCTCAATGTCCCCCGCTTCTTCTCCAACATATTCGCGTCTTTTGCTCTTTTTTGTTTCTGTATTTATCTCCTTTTAGACTCGTGCAACCGACTACTAAGGGGCTTGACTGCGTGCAGTGCGGAGGGGTGTAAATAACATCAGCTGTGTACGCTTCCGCTGTCCGTATTCACTTCTATTGCATTTAGATTTAACTTCGAATCCCCATTGAATTGTATTAACCACCGCAAAAAACCTGGCTTCACAGCTCAAATTTGAATCGAATTTAAACTGCGGAGTCTAGCGATAGATTCAAGGTATCGTACTAGGCACTTAACAAGTCTTTACACGCATTACTTCATGAAGTTATTAATGTATACGATGGCGTAACACGTGTCAGTGAATTTTAAGCACACAAAACAAATTACAAATACAGGGAAGAAATAACATGAGAAATATGACATATCTCAACTTGCGATAAATTTATCACTAATTGTAGTAAACTTAGCGTCTTTTTTTTTTACTCCCGCAGTGGTACTGTCCTCTATTAGCTATCTGTTGGACTCTGTCTTAAATATATATATATATATAAATAAATAAATCACAGTCATATTCAATCCACTAGTGGATGAGGCCTCTCCCCGAAGGGAGGAGTTGGTCTACTGCTCCCACGCTGACCAGACGGGTTGGAAGAGGAGAGCCGAATCTCTCACTGTGATCGCCACTGTCTTTTATTCACAGCAGCTCCCCAATTGTCCTCACGATGCTGGGTAAACACCGAAATGTTTGAGCTCCCACCGGGAATCGAACCCGGGACCGCTCGCACTGAAGTCGAAAGAGAGTACATATATAAAAGAGAGTACAAAAGAGCACTCCACTGAAGAAGAGAGTACATATCCTCAAAAAAGTATATGTACCCTTAAAAGAGTAGGCCTACGTCTGGTGACCCTAGGTTGGTATGAAAAGCTATTTATCAGTTAAATTCATCTTTGCCAACGTTTTGCATGTAATTAGAAGGGGAAATTTTCGCACCTGACATCTTGCACACATCTATATGATTGACGACATGAAAATCGTACTAACACATGAATGATAATAGTCATGTGGATTCCACCTGCTATTTACGAACAATATTTTCTTTTCAATCTGTCAAGAAGTTTTATTCCTTAACAGAATTTAAATAGATATTTAAATATATCAACGTCGAAATCAAATGTTTCCTACGTTAGGCAAATTTCTTTTAAAATAAATTAGCACATTACATGCAAAATTGAATATTGCACGAGAACAACACGTATACGCTTCTTTTAGTATGAAAAATTGCGCGGTAGTTTGTCAGTGAGAAGGTAGGTAATCACAAGCATTTACATATTCACTTCCATATTAAGTGAGGTTTAAGAAAATAGTCATGTGTGAAGAATTTAATGGGATGAGGTCGCAAAGTTAGGATGAAATTTAAGGCCGGTACGTAACGATGAAGTTCGGTGGTTAGATATTATGTAATCTCTTATTTGATATAATGATAGTGTAGCGTGTCATCTTTGAAATGATACATTAAATATTAGTAGCCACTGGCTGTTAAGTAAAAATGTTAAGTGGAATTTTTTTTTGGGTGTGTCTACTGCTAAAATGGACCAAGTCTATAAATTTGTTAATACTGCTCTCTCTCTCTCTCTCTCTCTCTCTCTCTCTCTGTGTGTGTGTGTGTGTGTAGAGTTTCGGCGATTTGGAATGATGTATCATCTGCCAGGATCTAGAGATTTAGAGCACACAGCGAAAACTTAAGGACCATACTAAATTGCTTTAGCTAATAGAATAATTGGTATTCCTTCATTTTTTTTTTCCAAAATTCTGCTGTATTCGATATAGATAGATGACAGCAAGACAATGAGAGAAATATGGAGATAAATTGTCGCAAAGGTAAACACATGGAGACTATTAACATGTAGAGCGAAGGGGGGGGGGGGTGTAATAGACTCGGCTCTACTCTGCTTCACCATCCAAACCGACTCAATTTGCTTCCTGTCTCCTTGGTTAGGTTAATCATAGGAATGCTGGGATGGTACGTTAATTGAAATGGGCTAGGATCATTGAATTTTATTACTTTAGATAAACAAAGTATTTAGTACAGTAAATACGAGAGTCGTTTTATCATCAACAAAAGAAATTTTTTATTTATCTGAATGGATCTAAGATGGATCACCCAGTTGGCTGTTGAATACCAAACCACGACAGCTTTCAACTGAAGTCATGCCGAGTTCTTCTGGTATACTTACATTAATTACTTACTCTGTGGTTTACGGGACTCGCAAGTTCATCGTCGAAGTAACAAACGTTCGTCATAGCATTCTATCCTAGACAAGATCAAGCCAGTTTTCATCACAAACACCTACTTATAGAAGATCCCTTCTGATATTAACCTCCCAACGTCGTCTCAGTCTTCCTAAGAGTCTCTTTCCCTCCGGTTGACCAACCACGATGGAATATAATCTTCGTTTCTCTCCCATCTGAGCTACATGGCCTGCCCACCTTAGTCATCGCGATTTTATTATTCTTTTAACATCGGATGAGTCGTAAAGAGAGTGAAGTTCTTGATTATGAAGTCTCCTCCTATACCCAGTTATCTCGTCGCGTTTCGGCCCGTATACCTGTCTCAAGACCTTATTTTCAAATACTCGTAATTTATGCTCATCTGCTAGGGCCGTACTCCAGTTTTCGCAACTGTAAAGGATTACCGGCAGAATAAACGTTTAGTATATTTTCAATTTCAACTTTCTTGATATTAATGGCGAGGTTAGAAGTTTCTGGACTGAGTAGAAAGAGAAACATGCGTTGCCCGATGCTAAAAGACTTTTATTTCTTTCGTGACCTCGTTCTTGCTTGTTACATATGCTCCCAAGTATTTAAATTTCTTTACTTTCTTTATGTTCTCATTCTTAATTGTTATATACCCATTTGCGCTATTCCCCGTGTTTCGGCTTGTTATTATGTATTTTGTTTTCTCTATGTTTACCTGTAGACCTATCTCATCACACGGTTTTACTAACAATAAGACATCGGTGTTACTTTGTAATGCATCTATATCGTCCCCTATTAAATCTGCATCATCCGCGTAGACGAAAAGTTGATTCCAGCCATTCAATGTTGGTTCCTTTTTGTCCTTTTTTAATTTTAAAATCGCATATTCTAAAGCAAAGTTAAACAGTAATGCTGACAAATTATCACCTTGTTTCAACCCGTTGCAAATCTTCAAACCATCTGACATATTATTACCCATCCTTACTCTGCTTATGGGGTCGCTGAGACACATCGTCAGTAGTTCAACAAGTTTTTTTGGAATTCCAAATTGTACCAGGATATCGTATAGTTTTCCCTTCCGAAAGATGCTTTCTTCAAGTCAATAAACAACTGGTGAACAGTTCCATTGTATTCCCATTTCTTCTCTGAGATTTGTCTCAAGGCGAAAATGTGGTCGAACGTGGATCTATTTCTTCTAAATCCACATTGGCGATCTCCAATTATTTCATCTACGTATACACCTAGGCGAGTTAGCAGTATATTACTCAATATTTTGTAACATGTTGGGAGCAACGAGATTCCACGGTAATTATTACAATCCGATTTATCACAATTTTTATAAATCGGAACTATTATTGAGGTTTTCCATTCCTTTGGGAGCTCCTCCTTTCTCCATATAGCACGTATCAATTTATGAAGTTCCTTCATTAATACCGCTCCTCCCGTTTTAATTAATTCCGCTGGGATATTGTCTCTTCCTGATGATTTGAAAATTTTCAATTTCTTTACCGACATGTTGACATCGATCTCGCTAGGTTCGGGAATCCACGGTTCTGCTGTATAGATTTTAAATTCCTTTGTAGTTTCTCCGTTGTGTACATTGAGAAATGCCGAAATAATTTTTCCACACATCGATAATTTTGGTCGGATCCGCGTTCATTTCTAATCATCGCTAACCTCGGCTGCTAACCTTTCCTTAAACAGTTTACACCTTTGTACAGATCTCGTATGTTATTTGTCTTGTTTTCCTCTATCTCCTGAATCTTCTCCGTCAGATATTCTCGTTTTTGTTTTGTTTCTGAACCCGCGCGTGGCATTGCGTTTCGTGTTACTGTAGTGGTTGGTACTTGCTTCGCTTTTATCACTTAGCCATCGTTGCCTTGCTTATTTTCGTTCTGCATGAAGTTTAAGGCATTCTTCATCAAACGAAGGCTTGTTTTACTGGTGTTTTTTTTACCTAAACGTTCCTTCACTGCGCCCTTCACTATATCACGAATTGCATCCCACATCTTAAATCAATTTCATTATTATCATCTTTATTACTACTAAAGTCTGCTAAGATTTCGAACTTATTTGAGATTTCTAGTTGGCAATCTACTTTTACGCTCGGATTATATATAATCGTTTAACTTCGAATTTCGGTTGTTTTGACCCCTTGCTTTCTCTGTTCGCGATGCATAACTTTTCCCTCAATTTTTTTATCACTAACTGATGGTCAGTGTTACCTTCCGCTCCTTTGTAAGACCTAACATCCGTTATGTTGGTGTGTCTTCTTCTATCTACTAATACATGATCGATCTGGTTGAGAGTTTTGCCATCCAGAGATATCCATGTGTACTTTGTATATCTTTTGTGTTCGAAGTATGTGCTCTTTACTAGTAGGATTTTCGACATCGCGAAAGTTATCAATCTTCCTCCATTGCTGTTGGTCGTTTTCGTGACATTATCTTCGTCGACCTGAGGCTAAGATTGATAAAGGTCATAAATAAATTGAACATATCTTTCGAGGCTACGCATGTAAGCTAGATAATAAATACACTACGTTTTAAAACTCAGAACTCAGCTCTTTTTCAGTACTTTCTGGTTTATTCTATGTAAACAAAGCAGTTTTGTTTGAAAGTCATTTATTTATGTTACTCATTCGCTTCTCTAAAATCCATGAAATGTTTAGAAATAAACAAGATTCTAACAACAATAAAATAATCTAGATTGATTAACTAAGCTTCTACATTCCAGAGCTGAAACGAGTAATGGGTCAAGTTTTGGGCCTCAGCCTGACCCGGTGATGCACTTCGACCCGGAAGGCAGGGCAGGCCCTCCCCCTAATTATACACTGTTGCGTCTCAACAGTGTTTCTTTCAGAGGGTGACCGAGGTAGGAGTTTTGTCCCTAGAACACGAAAAATACGCGGCCGAAAAGTTTCTGACAATAGTCATAACAAATGGAAATATCCTCATATCTCCTAAAAGAACAAAATACCCTCACAAGGGAAGTATTTCGGTTCGAACAGGCATTTTTTGATAAGACTTCGTATTTGTGTTCGTATCCCGATGCTGATAATGCATGCAAAGTCATTTGACCCTGTAAGACCGTGTTTGTTCGCTAGAGTGCGTTAAAGTTTGGAGCAAGGGGGAAACAGCCACTGCAATGGCTCCCGCAGTTTCGGTTCGAACTGGCATTTATTACTCAAAATATATGCATGAACATTCCTGACAGTGCTGACAAAGACCCACTCGAGCGTGTAACAAGTAGTTTGGGAGATAGGCCAGTATTGTCTTCATAAATGTAAGTGACGGTTTACCACGAAGTGAGTAAAACAGAAGGGAGAATCTCAATAGGTACACAGGACAAAAGACACCAGGGAAACCTTCAAAAGCACATTTCATGAGCGCGATGTCAAATGCACCGTCAAGCACGTACCAAGAAGTTGCTTTCGTGAGGAGGTCCAGCGCCTTTGCCAGGCGATCCGCTGTCTGTCTGAGTCTGAAATTTACATAAAATACAGGTCCGGACACCTAGCACCCTCTCTGCGTACGTCACTATCCGTAACTGTCAGCAACTTCAGGAGTGTAAAATAAAGAGGCATTTGACACCGTCTCCATGGAGCGTGATTTTGAAGGTTGCTCTGTACGCCTATTTTGATTCTCCCTTCCGTTTTACCCACTTTGTGGAAAAGCCTCACTTGCATTTGTGAAGACAAGTACTGGCCTATATCTGCCAAACTATTTGTTACACGGCTTTGCAGTCTTTGTCAGAACTCTCAGCGATGTCCATGCATAAATTTTTACTAATAAATGCCTGTTCGAACCGAAACTGCGGGAGCCATTGCAGCGACTGGCCGACTGACATAGTCGTGTAGTCTGATTTGCTAGTCAGTGTTCGTTCAATCATCAGATTATCGGATCACAAGTCAGTCTTGGTCATTTTGGGCCAAGACTGGACGAGTCACTTCGCTCCGGTCAAGACCAGGTAATTCGGGTCAGATTGCGGACCGGGTCAATCCGGTTATCTATCAATGCTTACCAGGTGTATGCATAAGTAGTTTCCGGTTTAACTAAGAGATGGCGCCAGCGAAAAGTACGCAGCGTATTCATTTGACACATACGTCATTTTGTTCGTCTGACATTAAACTACAAACACACACAAGTTGAGTCCGCCAAACACTAGCGTCTTTGTTTCATCGTTCAGTGATCATGTCGAAGTTTGTGCCTGAAAACAAACAATTGCGGCACGCATTGCTTTTCTTATTTAATCAAAAGAAAAAGGCTCTTGAAAGTCATCGTGTGCTGGTAGAAACATATGGTGAACACGCTCCATCGATTAGAACATGTGAGACAGGGTTTCGACAATTTAAAAGTGGTGATTTCAATGTGAAAGACAGTGCGCGCTCTGGTAGACCACAAAAGTGCGAAAACGAGCAATTGCAGGTGTTATTGGAGGATGACCTAACTCGAACTCAACAGCAATTGGCAAAAGCATTAAATGTGTCACAAGAAACAATCTGCAGACGTTTACGAGCAATGGGGAAGATCAATAAACTGGGTAAATGGGTCCCACACGATTTGAATGAACGTCAAACGGAAAATCGCAAAGTCACTTGTGAAATGCTGCTTCAACGCCACGAAAGAAAATCCTTTTTGTATCGAATTGACGGGTGACGAAAAATGGATTAATTTTGAAAATCCGAAGCGGAAATAATTGTGGCTTTCACCTGGCGAAGCCGGTCCTCTAACACCAAGACCAAATCGCTTCGGCAAGAAGACCATGCTTTGTGTCTGGTGGGACCGGAGCGGTATTGTGTATTATGAACTTTTGAAGCCCGGCAGAACCGTTAATGCACAACGCTATCGCCAACAAATGATTAATTTAAATCACGCATTGATCGAAAGACGACCGGAATGGGCCCGAAGACATGGCAAAGTGATTGTGTTACACGACAATGCGCCGTCTCACACAGCAAAACCAGTGAAAGACACTTTAAAATCGCTTGGATGGGACATCCTTCCCAACCCGCCGTACTCCCTAGACCTGGCGCCATCTAACAAATACTTCTCTCTGTAGAAGACCTCTAAACAAAGTGCTTGCTTACTCCACTATTGCTGCTTAGCCTGTTGGTTTTTCTGAAACGAAATCTACATAGAGTACATATATCTAGATCAGCTTGGTTGATGCTATTTACATCATATCCGGTAAGTAATGGCCTTTTTGCAACTTTATTTATGTTTATAGAGCCTCACATAAGATATAATTACTAGCTATTGCAAGGTTCTGGTAGAAAAAACCTAATATGGAGTATTTCAGCATCAAACTGGAGCCTATTATATCAGCGCTCGCAGATTTTTTTGATTATAGAAAATACTCACGAGGTAGTCCGTTAACAATAGGGTCGTGATATTTTGTAGCTCTAATAATTTCAAGTCTGGATTTGGCTCCAAGCAATCTTCTTTAATAGTATTTCGTTACGTTTTTTTTTTTTTTGTTCTCCATTCCGAAAGAAAATCTTCGCCTGTTTCTTTTTTCTTTATATTAAATAAAGACTTCACGGACAATGTTCAGACGTTTTATCGTTTATCTAAAGCCATTTTGTTAAGGAAGGCGTAACTCCTTCTGGCAGTTTGGCGACGTAAAACTCGCTGCTGAAGACATTCATAATCAGATATTTCGCTTCACTAAAAAGCGTGGTAAAAGAATGCTTCCTAAAAGGTAAAAGAAAAGAAATCAAGATTTTGTGTGTGTGTGTGTGTGTGTGAGAGAGAGAGAGAGAGAGAGAGAGAGAGAGAGAGAGAGAAACAGAGACAGACAGACGGACAGATAGACAGAAATTCTTACAGAAATTGCTTCTGGATCTACAATCTTTGTTAAAGAGCGTTCGGAACCCCTTTGTTCAATGTAGCTCCTCGAATTTGAATCCGAGAACGCGCGCATTGAAAATGAGCATGCTATTTGGCCAGCTGGGGACAAAACGTGTAGTATTTTGCTATTTTCTGAACGAACTGTTAGTAATATTGTTGTTTTTCTTTATTGTTGCGATGGTGATGATGATGATGATGAGTGTTCTGCTCGAAGGCAGGTCTTGATCCGAAGGTCCCTGGACAAAGTGAACGATGGTGATTTCCTATTTGCTTTCTTCGAATGAAGATGATGTTCTAAGGACGGGACATACAGTTTACGGTGCACTCCAAATCTCTTCTGTCCCCACTGGAAAACGAACCCGGGATCCCTTGATTAGAAGGCAACTATGAATACACGGAATGGTCCGACTTCAATAATTCGAAACGTACGTAAGTTTTGTGTATTTATCGTTGTTCTTTTTAAAATACAAAGTATAGCCAGTACGTTGCAAAACACTGGTTGTATTTGAGACATATCTGGTCACCGGGGTTCCACCACACGCCCCCTTGTACTTAACTTCTTCTGTTAAATAGTTCTACCAACGATATTACTACTGTTGGAAGCGCTTCTGCAGGCCATCTTTGGTGACCCTCTGAAGCGCTACCGACGTAGCAATCTCAAACCGTTCTCTATTCGCAAATCGTAAGAAGAAGTTATAATCGGCTGGTGCCAAATCGAGAGAATATAGCGGCTGTGGCAAGACAACAACCCTGTGTTATGACAGATAGTCGGTCAGCAGCGTGGACCGTTATATGTGTCCTCTTTTGTTCTGCCGCAACTGTCCCTCGGATATGTCCGGGCATAACTAACTTTTCAATGATTGTGCAGTTTTCGGGACCCACTGATCCAAGCCCAGATTAGAAACAATTAATCTAGACCCATTTGCCGACTACAGCTATATGATATATCCATTTACTTCTATGCTGAGGTTAGTACACAGTTTGAGATCCTTTCTTTTTTTAATGTATGCCCTATAATAGACGAAAATTATAACTTCGTTTCAATTGCTTATATTAAGCTCAATCTACTCACGAAGACAAAGGAAATACAAGCACAAATAAAATTTATACTATAAAATGTAAGGCGTACACGAAACACGATGAAAACGTACTAAAGTGCGTGAAATGCAGAAATACTATATAGGTAGTTAGTAGCTTAGCCAGATTAAAAACGATCACATGGATCAGGATGTGTGAGCTAAATACTGGAGCGAGTTTTTGTGTAGCTGATTGATTCAGTTGATAATCTGCGGTAGAGACAGACAGACGAATGGACGGACGGACGAAGTTAAATTAATACAGATTTTTTTTAAAAAATGGGTGAGGGGTGCTGCTAAAAGCTTCAACGTGCCACGTCTTTCTATACCCAATATTCTTAATGACAACCAAGATGAAAATAATCTCACACTACGTTCTTTTGTTTAAAAAAACTCTTCTCTTTCAACTGTAAGGACAAACATGTTACGATTAGGACAAAAATACGTTACCCTACACAATTTGTTGTTACGCAGTTTGGTTATTGATTAATGGTTTGATGTTGTAGATAAACGGTTGTTGATTTGGTAAGATTTGATTATTGGTACAGGGATACCAAATGTAATATGAACTGATAGAGACTTGTATAACATGATGTGCTTATATAGAAACAAGCTAAGAACTTTAAAATGAGATACACGTTTTTTGTTTTGTTTTTAAAAAAAGACATCTCACGAATTTGATCAATTAATTACAAGATTTGGTATTGTTACAAAGGAAAATTCGATAAAGCTAAATAGAAAACATTATGAAGAGAGGGGACCAGCATAATTTAACACAGGATAGAAGAAGCTGTAAATTACCGAGCATACTTATTCTTTTTACAGATCACATTATTCACATTCTAATTTTAATTTCATGACATCTATACGCGTTCTCTGTACATATCTTCAAACAAACCTTTAACAATAGCTCGAGACTAATGTTGAACTATAACTCTCTCTCTCTCTCTCTCTTTCTTTCTTTCTTTCTCTCTCTCTCTCTATTTCTTTCTTTCTTTACTTGGTGTGCGAGAAGCGTACCCTAGGAGCAATTTCACGACTGAATTTAAGCCGTCATCGTGCAGAGCAAAAGGGATAGTCGTGCTAACACGAGAAGATAACGTGCGTAAACGCTGTGCACCTTTGGGTAAGAATTACTTTGCTACGTTCGTGCATGGAAAATGATACCATTTAGTAAATGGTAATATTGAGAGCAGGCTCCTCGATTTCTAAGACAAGACCTTTTTGAACTTGAACGTAAGTAAATAAAGATGAATCTGATTATGATTAAAAACTAACAAGTGTAATGCGTAATTTCATTTATAAAGCAGTAGTGTAGTAAACATCACACCAACATCTATTTTTTTTTATTTTAATTTTTCTTCGTAGAATCAACTAGTAACTTTCGTTCTAACTAGGAAACTGACCAGACCGCTCACTCTGGGATTTTGACCAAATTTGGCAGATATCTAGCCCAATATCAGTATCATTATCAGAGATCTGCAAAATTTGGGCCGAGGATAGGTACTCGGGGTAAAAGATATTCCACTTTCGATTATTTACATGTGAAGTCAATGGAAACATGTTTATGAGGGACACTCACCAAGTTACAGAGTCCGAAATTGATGAAAATTCGTATGTACGTACAGTGTCTAAGTAAACCTTCACAGCCAAAATTATAGAAGCTATGGTCAACAAATAACGATAAGGTGACCCGAAAAGGATGGAACATAGAGAGCAAATAAATCGGTAACAGAGTAAGAAAAACGAATTTTCCTTCACAAAATGTTAAATATATTGAGAGCAAATGACTTTTTATGGATACTGGACAGGAGGCAAGGCGATACATGCTGGAGGGTATAATGACAATGATCGCCATCTTGAAAGAGGGCATTTTGAGTATGCTTCACTTTTAAAAATAATAAGTAGGTCAAGTGATATATCAATCTGTGTTGGAATGCTCCAAGAAACTCAATGACGAAGTTAGTTTTGGCATAACTCTAATCCTGAACGACAAAATGACGCTTAAAATTGACCTGGAAAATGTGTGAGACGAATGATGAAAAATTGTTTTCTGTTCAGAGTCGAAGGAACGAGAATCAAACAGTCATAATAATATTTCCTAACATAGCAGTAACCTCTAATGTAACAGTTTTGTTTGGATATGTGGAGACCACGTGCTATAAGTGAAAACATAAATCAGCGGAGGGGCATTTGTGTCTCTTTGCTTGCTCACTATCGGTTAGTTCAAGAACAACATCAATAAATCCTCTCCATGATTCTAACAGCTAACGAGAAATGTTGACTTTATGTCAACATAAAAGAGAAAGAAATGGTTGAGTCCTAACAAAAAAGCAACTTCCCGTGCGAAAGTTAGTGTCCATCAATAGAAGACAATGTTAAGTGTCTGGTAGGACAAGGATAGCGTCGCCTGCTGGAAATGGCTTCCCATCACTGCTGATTTCTATTACCAAAAGCTCAGATGCCTTGTGGCCGCAATTCAAGGAAATCGACTGGCAAGACTGCATGAAGTGTTGCTGCAACACGATAATGCACGGTCGCACTCCGTTAACATGACAAAATCCAGGAGTTTGGTTGGGAAGTTTATCCACATCCCCCTCATTTCCCGGATCTTGCGCCCTCATAACTTTTCCCATTCTATCCAACAATATCCAAGAAAATTATCTTCAAACTTAGATTGACGACTTCTTTAACTCTAAACCAGCAAATTTGTGCAGGACTTGAATCGAAAAATTGCCCCAGTGTTGGTTGAATTTCATAGATAATGCAGGAGAATATATTACTGTTTAGTTTCTATCTTTCGTGCATCTCAAATGAATCTAAAAATAACAAAAAATCGCCAGAGCGGAAAGGACATCACGAGGGGATGCGGCGTTGGACCAACTCTTCGTACGACCAACAGCCTCTCAGCAGCAAGAACCGGCGTACGACCAACACCCCAGGGCAAAATCCTATGTTGGTCGAACGCTGTGTTGGTTCAACGCCGGTACTACGAAGTGTTCTTTTCCTGCCGGTGCTGGTCCAACGCAGTGTTGGTTCTACGCAGGTGCCCCCCAAAGTAATTTAAGAAATTTTTTATTATGTTTTTAGGTTTTATATATCTAGGGCGTTGTCAATTTTATTGTTGGTCCAATGCCGTGTTGGTTCAACGCCGTGTTGGTTCAACCCGTGTTGGTGCAACGCAGTCTTGTTTCCGTGTTGGTCCAACGCCGTGTTGTCCTACGCATGTAACCCCATCACAACACATCAAATTAATATATATTCGTCAGTTGGATGCACTTCAAAGTGAATGTCTGCTCGTAATTATCGGTATCTTTCCTGAAATAACATTTTCAAATCTGAATATTATTGATAGGCTTTAGGCGTCTATAGCTCAGGCCAGGAGAGAGTAGGGAGAAAGGATGCAGAAAGGATAAGGCCAGGGTTTAAGTTGAAGGTACCATCCCGGCATTTGCCTGGTATGACTGAGGAAAAGTAATGCAAAAACCTCAGTCAGAATTGAACCCATGACCTCCCGAATGCTACAGCCACTCGGTGAAATAACATCATCTTTGAAACAGCATTGTGCATAAAAAAATATACAGAATGTATACAAGGTATGATGGGAGTTTATTATGTGTTTCAAAAAGTGTATTGTGAACATGTGTTGTTCTCTTTTTTTTCATTATTACTTTTTTTTTTACACTTTTTATGTGTATTTTATTGATACTATGTCACACATTAAGAACAGGCTTTCTCACTTTTGCATCAAATATCTTCAATGTATAACACGAGAAGTGACGGACTTAGATATGCAGTAATAGGCAGATTCCGTACGATCACCATAGTAACGCAAAGGACTTACCGTCATAACTTAGTCAGTCTATATGAAGTTCATTGTGTCTATTTTATATATATATGATGAATGAGGAAGCAGTTCAACTAGTCCCTATATATATATCCAGACAACAAACAAGCGGCAAGGTCTTCAGTATGTCTTAATTTGGCGAAGCAAAAGAGTCTGCAATCACCATAAATCAATGACAGTTCACAGACACGTTGGAACGGAAGAATAACAGAACAATTGCACCACGATAATCAAAATGTTAATAAATCGAAAACAAAAAAGGAATCAACGAAGTAAGAATCGAAACTATTGTTGAAGTAATTAATGGAAACTTTTCCCCCCTCTCTCCTTGTCTTTCCCAACTGTGTGCAGAAACGAACATAAATTAAATTGAAACACATAAGACACAAACACTGTCACACTACAGTATTGATTTATGGGAACAACCATCTTGGAGTCAAGTAAGGTTGTAATCCGCTTTGTACCCTGAAGAAGCTCAAAAAAACAAAAAAAAACTTGCATTCCATGCGACATGTTCTCTGTTGTCACTTCTAAGCCTTCATCAGAAATTCCTTTAGCAGAGAAATTTTTCATTGCTCCATAAAATGGCTATACAAAACCTTTTCGGTTTAATTTAATTTTATTTCTTTTTTCAGCGCAAAGCAGTTAGAAAGGAATCGATCAAAACATCTCTGAACATTCCACACATGCTACAAGTTCTTTTCATGAATCTTGTAAAATAAAACGAATGCTTCTTTGTAAGACTCCTTATACAAGTTTCTTTTTCTTCATTTTCAAGTACAGAAGTGACGAGTTGATTGGTTCGACCGCTTGCTATAAATAAATATTTTTCCCAGAAAAAAAAAAAAATCTCGCTTCACTTTGTAAAGAATTATTTCATGGTAGCAGTGTTGTTAGGTAGTGGGAAATTTCCTGGAAGACGGGAAAATCTGGGTCACGTGAAGAGTAAAAGGGTAAAAAGGCGAAAAAAAAAATGTTGAATCTTTTTGGCACTTATTATGTTTTAATTTTCATTAATTTGAAAGTAAACGTCTGAAGCGGGACATGTTTACAAAAATCGTTTTTTTTTCCTGAATATTTTTAGGAAAATATTGCGACTGGCAACACTGCATCGAAGTGTTTTCATTCTCTTGGAATACAATGATTTGTTGGTGTTTCAAAATATGTTTACACATATGTTTACTTTACTTTAAGTCATGCATTTAATTTTATTTCGTAAATAAGTACCTTACTAATAATTGTGTACATTATTAATAATTGTGTTAAGTTGCTGGAAAAAGGATAGACTTAAAACTTCGTCCGTTTGAAAATAAAAATGTTAATTGAATCGAATTTAATTCAATTCGGACGCGACAATAGCATGTCATTTATTAAATGACACGCTAGATGGCAAAAATTAATATTTGGAAGAAGATACATTCAGACTATTCTAAATTAATTGTATTTTTTAAATTTATTTTCCAGTTCTGACATTTAATTCTTGCGATTTATTTATTTAGAAAAGTGATTACATTATATTTTATTCGATATAAATGTTTCTTTTACATTAAAAAAGTCGCAAAAATGTTTCTCGATATTCAGTTCAAAGGTTAGGGAATGATTTTACTAAACAAGCACGTCTCGGAATTCGGGGATAGGTTGCATGTAATTAAATAATCTTCAGTTATAGGGAACTGAGATTCGCATGACTGTAATCTTGGACTAAGATAGTTCAAACAAATAAATAAAGAAAAGCACACGCGGTCTATTACACTACACATAGACAGATAATATACAAATAGTTGAGCCGCTCCCATATAAACTCCAATAAAGGTCGTTTTGAGGACCACCACTCCGAAAGTGTAGGCAAATAGCTAATATAGGCTAGTTAGGAACAAACTAGGAACTTCCGTTCAAAAGGACAGTAAGAATATCTCTCATCCTTTTCAAAGCTCTTGTCACTCCAAAAATGGTGGGAAATAATAACAAAAACGTTAGTAAAGAAATGATCAAGCCTAACAAGAAACAAAACATAAGAGGTAGATCGAGAACTCTAAAAACCAAATCGGATTCTCCCAAAATGAAGACAACATATAAAAAGAGAGCTCCCCTAAGCGTTCACTAAGAAATGTACACGAAATACCCAGTGAGAATGAAGCACAACATGACAGAACATTAGAACATATACCGGACAGGTACTCAACCACAGATACTGCAACTTCTTCATCGAGCTCAATATTTTCAAATGAAGAGTTCCCTCCCTTTTCCTCATCCTCCAATTCACCAAATCTTTCGTGAAAAGCAAACTCGCCAAATACTTCAGCACATCTAGATCACACACACCTAATAGAAACACCTCAACCATAAGGAAGGCCGAGATGACATCTGCAAAAACAAAGATCAGGGTGAGAACACTACGGTCACAGATATAAATACAAACAAAGAGAACAAAAAAAGAAACAGCAAATGATAACAGTGTGCCGAATAATGAAAACAAGACAACAATTGACTCAGTCACATTGAATGAAGAATCGAATAGGAAACACACTATCATTCGAAGTAGAACTTTGAACGATCTTTTGGATTCACTGACTTTACACAAAATAACCAATACTAGACTACCCAACATAACTTTAGAGATTCATGCTATGAATTTAGGATGCAATTCGGAAACACCCAAGATAAGGACCATTTCACACTAAAATTCAAAGAGAAAGACTTTGGATCAAACGCAAAGATGAATTTACTAGAAGAGAAACAAAAAGAACCACAAAACCTGTCACCAACACTACATTTACTTGTGTAATAAAAGGAGTACCGACAAACATGGAAACAAACACTCTGAAATTACACCTGAAACAAAAAGGATTACCTATTACAAATGTCACAAGAATAGTCAATGACAGGGGCCCGTTACCATTAGTCAGGGTGTTTACCAAAAATCCTAACTTGGTTAGTTATTTTATTACTAATGGGATTACTATAGGTATAAAGTTGAGGAGTCCAAGACCAAGGCAGACCATTTCCTTGCAGAATATGTTTAACATATCATGAAGAGAAAAAATGTTCCAAAACACCAACCTGTTACAAGTGCGGCCCATCAGAGTTACACTTGTAGGATTACCCCAAACAAAAATTACTGTGGCACATGTAAAAATAGAGACACCGTACTGCCGCGTCTAACTGTCCCCTCAGACCACTTCAAAATCAACAGATTACACCTGAAAAAAATATTCAGATCTAATGTCCACGAAAGTCAAATTGACTACTCAAAAATAACAAATCAAAATCTTCAGAACACAATAATTCAAACAGACATCAGAAAAGATAATACTAAAATCACAAATAATGTGAAAGAAAACACCGAGGAAACGATAACTGTGAATAAAAACACGATATGTAAATGGGTAACTACAATAATAGCAATGATGACACCTAAAAATCAGCAAGCCAAATTGAACACAGTGATCAAACAAGTATCCGAGGAGTTATTACAGTGTAGACTCAACATTATCACATCTACGGAAGGACATATTCACGTCGCAGTAGAGAAATTCAACAATCATAAATATCAACGTATTGCGAGAGAAGATACAGGAAACCATCCAACTCACGCAAGATGAAAAAAATAGATGTTTTAATCATTAAGGAAACAAAACTGACTCCTGATCTACCACTAAGAATAAAAGGATACAACATTTTTAGAAAAGACAAACAGACAGCTACTGGCGGGGTAAATATTTGTAAATAACAAAATTCAGGTACAAGAAATCTTTCTTCCGAAAACTCTTCAAGACCCGAACACAACTCCTGTACTCATTTCTCTGAATCAACATCCTGAACATATTCACATAGCTTCACTCTATTCAAATCCACAGACAAATATCAACAATAGCATACCTCTAATAAAACATTTGGAACAATTAAAAAATTAAATTGTAATAACTGATCTAAATAGCCAAACACCACATGATGGAGGACACTAAAACATATGTTAATGGTAAGATTTTGTATCAGTACCTACTCCAAACCCCACTCATCAATGTTAATGTTGGACCTACAAGATTCATGAATAATTCCGAAACAGCACCACATGGAATATTAATCTCTCCAGCTATTTCTAACAAACTTGTTCACAAAACAGTTCCAAAAAGTCTCCCATCTGATTATGGAGAAATTTACTTACACTTCAACCTTAAAAATTAATAGAAATAATAACACCATTAAACACACAAATTATAACAAGGTAAACTGGAACAGATATAAACAAATAATTGATCAGGACCTTTCATAAATTATAATACCCGTTACTACAATAGATGACATTGGACAAACCAACAGAAAAATAATAAATTCCATTCAATCGGCTTTGAAACGGACGGTTACAACAGAAACTATAATTATCACAGCGGAAAGATTACCAGCAGATATAATTCAGCTAATAAGATATAAGCGTCAACTCACCAGAATCATGCACAGGAGACCCTCTGATTTCACGAAAAATGAAATTAACAGATTAAACAAAGAAATCAAAATCAAAATCGGAGCACATAGGGAATCCAGAAGAATACAACATGTAACAACACTTATAGAAAATTACTACAAAAATATTAAAACATTCTGGAAAGCCATCTCAGTCAAGTGCAACCAAAATTTAGGTAAATCGTTACCAAGTACACTGGACAATACTCCTATTTCAAACCCCAAAGATTTCTATGAAATTATCTCCATTATACAGAAAAAGAGAAACACTGCACTGGGCCTGATGGCATTCCATACACAGCACTGAAAAAAGCTCCTCCCATCTTACACAAGATTCTTAAATTCTTTACAAAGCTTCAATTAAACTAGGTTTCATTCCTTCTACATATTCATTATTAAACATGATAAAGGTCGTTTTCAATCCAATAACTACCGTCCCATCACATTAACCAACACCATAGCAAAGATCTGTGAAACCGTTTTAGCTAAAAGATTAAGCTCATACTTAAAAGAAACAAACCTCATAAACAATAACCAAGCCGGCTTTCGATTGCAAATATCATAACAGCAAATTTACCGCAACAGATGAATCTAAGAATATTTAGACATAACGTAACACACCAAGAACTCCTTTCTTATTAACTAAGTCAAGCACAGCCCATAGAAATTACTTAACAACTACTCAAAACTCAACACGGATGCGACGATCACATCGGACGAGAAATTCACAATGGAAACACGCTTATAAGACAAAGAATAAAATCATAGATGGTATAAGACGAACTTCCCACACTCACTTGTTTCCTCCTGGCCAACCTAACCTTACGATCCAACATCTTCAATTAGTATTATTAACAAAAGAGGTTGATAATATAAATGTCAATTTCAATACCATAATGAAGAGCTAATTAAATTTACTTATGGTGGATTTCTGGATGGGTGCTTGGTGGGTGTGGGTGCCCTGGTGCAGATACGATTTTGAGGATTGATAAAAACATCTAAAAAAAACTTTCCTAACAAATAATCTTTAAATCTCAGGATGGAAGTGGCGTAGATGGCCAGAAGTCACGTCTGGTGGCCCTGCGGGCCAGGTATTTTACTTTAATGATACTAAACAAGTTATCAATGATCATCCAACATTCTTTTTGTTACTTACTATTAGCGCTGTCGGCTTAATCGGTTCCAATTTACAGATGAATTTTAACATTCTATTCACTGATCTAATGTGTTTAATCGGTTAACTGAATCGATTAAAATGTAACAAGTAAAAAACTTTGCATGGAGGTAAATAAGACACTAAAAACGATTGTCTCGCTAAAGGACATTGTATTGGCATAGCACGTATTTCGTGTTAGGATATCCTCGAGACAGTCATGATGGAAGGCAAAGATGTTTCGGCGCCTCTAACAACGATTGAAATAGGAGATAATTTTTTAAAAAAATATTCTCTCCTTAAGCCATGCTTTAGAAATATCTGGCCTTCTTCAAGGTAGTAAATCCGTCGTAGGCAATGCTGTATTGGCAAATAGGAACGTACTTTTAACTTTGGACCTTCTCGTGAGAGTAACAACCATGACGTATCCACCACCTGCACTACACTGCCATCTATCAACGTTCTGATCAAGTACTTGATGAAGATAAGAATCCTATTCAAAGGATTGCTCGGAAGGTCAGTGGCTCGTCTACTGAGTAGAGCGCCAGATCGCTGGTTGGAAGGCCGGGGTTCGATTCCAGTTGATGTCAAGTTTTTGTCTTTTATTTTCATAACTACACATTTTTTGTTAGTAAATGAACTTTTGCTTCTATCTGCATTTCCATCATTTTACATAATTCACGGAAAAGGTTGGATGCGATGGATACATCACAGATCACAAAAATCTTACTCCGTGTGTATACTCCCTATTAGGAGTGTTTAGAATTCCGGAATAACCCGGAATAGAAATCATGACGGAATGCCGAAAGTCCGGAATTTCGGCCGAAATCGAAAAGAAATCCGAATTCCGGAATTGACTTACCACTACCGAACATCCCTACTCCCTATGATGATACCAGCAGAGACGAACTTTTTTCGCTAATGCGATATGTGCGAAACGTTTTAAAAAAAAAATGCGTATATATTTTTCAGGAAACCTCAAACTTTTCGTTTTAGAACCAGAAATCGCGTTTATATTCTCGCGAAGTTTTGCGAAATTCGGCATTACTTGCGATAAATGCGAATGAAAACGAAAACACGTGGAATTCGTGCTAATTATTGCTAATAATAACTAAAAAAGCGCATTTCCAATATCATTTAACTTAAAAAAATATTTGTATTTTACCGAAAAGCTCTGCGAATTATTTGATCCAGAAACTGTTGTTTTAATCGTTGACTATGTTTTGTGGTGAAAATGTTCATGATCTGTTGGTTATTTACCGTGAATTTAAAAGCAAGGTTATTGAATTTCTCAACAGTAAGGACAAGGAAGTTGACATTGTATCAGTGTTAAGCAGTTTAAAAGTAACCACAGGTCATTTGCTGTCAACTCCTTACGTTGAATATGGTAGCCCGTCTCGAGTGTTGATGTCGAGAGATTCATTTCCAAGTATAATATGATCGTTACTGACAGGAGAACAAACTTAAAAGAAGAATTGATAATGTCTTGTTGCGTGTTATCCTTTAACTAAGGATGAGGTGAAATGAAGTGTTGACATTTTTGCAAAAAATATTTTGCATCCTTTTCTATATTTCAGCGAATACATTAGTTAGAATGTGTACCTAATCAAGGTATATCCTCATTTTTGTATTTGATACACCTTACTACCAAAAATATACTGTTTACAAGTACATTTTTTTTTAAGAATGTGCTAATTTTTTAAAAAAAATAAATGCGACATAAACGCTAAAATTGCGATAATTAATGCTACAAAATATCAAAATTGTTGCTACAAAGATTCGTCTCTAGATATCAGTGATGTTACTGGCGCGAAATGAAAGTTGTAACTTTATCCTGAAATTCCTCCGACGTCGATCCTGGCTATGTACCCAGATTTAAAACGGTTCTTGTAGAATATTAATGAGGAGAGTAAATATATATGGAGAATACTAAGTGATTGAGAAGGACCTGCCCGCTTTAGAACCAAAGTCTTAAGTCCCCCCACCGTTTCAGATGGTGAGGAATCTAACGTTGTATAGCTCATCTCGGTTTGAGTTGTAGTTAATGGGATCTAAGGGAAACAGACATAAATACAGGTACCATATGAAAATAAATAGACACAATGGAGATAGTGAACAAATTAAAAGGACCTGTCAGTTTTTGAGTCAAAGTCATAGTTTTCTCCACCGTTTGAGATCATCTAGAAATAGAAAGGTGTATGACTCATCTCTGTCTGACCGAGCGGTCTTGGCTCAGTGGTAGAGCGTTAGCTTAGCACTCCGGAAGTTGTGGGTTCAATCCCAGTGGCTGACCATCCTGAATGAGTTTTTTTTCAGGTTTTCTCCTCAGTCACACCAGGCAAATGCCATTATAGTACCTTCAACTTAGGCCCTGGCCAACACATTCCCGCATTATTTTTCCTCCCGTATCCCGGTATGAGTCTCAGATGCCTAAAGGCCATACTTAAAATTGAAATTCAATTCATTTCTGTGTGACTTGTAGATGCTGAGATGAAGGAGCTTATTCATTTCCGTTCATACGGAGTCGCTAATAAGGTAATTGACGATTGTCCGTTTTACATTTAAGATGTGAGTACGCGGAAAATAAATAACGGTGGAAAGAGCAATGCTATGTTTTATTCTCTCCACTTTATTTCCATCCAGTTTCATTCATAAGAGAAACCTTCCATAAAATATGAATAAATTGTGCACCGAATACACGTTCATTGTGAGAGTTTGGAACGCTACTTGTTTCTGCCTTATTAAAACATGTTCTTGAATTAAGTCATCCATTTTACAGAATTTTTCGTCGAAGACAGAAATAACATTGAACGGTAGCTAGTAATCTTGAAAATCCACAAAATGTTAACTTCACTTATGTAGTAGTTATAATCATAATATATTACTTTATTTGAATACGTCGTTAAAACCATCTCATGCACTGTTATTCTGCTACCGCTCATAATTACTTACATACCATACATGTTTTTTTTAAATCATTATTCTTTCTCGGATGAATGCTGTTTCAAAATATCACATACCGCTTCTCTTGTAATCTTCTCGCGTTTCAATGTAAAAAGGAAAAATTTTCCTGTTAGGTAAGGTTTTCAATTTTTTTTTTCATGAATTAATTCATAATATGCAAATGCCCAAAGAATCTGGGAAAATAGTCCCTCTAATTTTCCTGTCAAACTGACAACATTTAAGAGATCTTGTTCCTTCGTTCAGGTATTTTCTCTCTCTCTCTC